>JADAXU010000117.1:57500-222436 GCA_018340775.1 Taxus wallichiana var. yunnanensis | reverse complement strand
ATTTCAACTCATATACATTTTTACTTATTTGTATTTTCAAAACCCAATCAATATTTTCATAATTATCTCTAGAGAGAGAAAGGGGAAGAGAGAGAAAGCATGGATTTCATTTTCCTTTCTATTCATCATATCATAACCACATACATTTTCAAATTTTCATTTCATTTCCAACCCATTAACATTTATAACTCATTTACATTTTTAGAACCATTGAAAATATCGTAGTTACTATAACAAAGTACAACTTCACTTCCATTTTTAGAACCATTTTTAGTTTAACGTTTTTATAACAAAGTACAACTTCATTTCCAATCCGACACTATAAAATATAATTACATTGGTATTCCCATTTCAAAATATACAAAGAACAATTCTTCGAACAACAATACATATCATTATTCTATGGTTATACATGTATTGCATGATGAATATAACTTTACAATGACAACTCATTAATTACAACATATCACATCCAGAAAATTCCTCTTGTTTGGAGTACTCAACAACCAACGTTGCGTCAGTCCTAGGATTGAGTATGGAAATCCTCTACACTCAAGCATAAATTCCACGCATCCATCATTTCAAACAATCGGAATAGACACTAGAGAGAGATGGAGAGAGATAGAGAGAGGAGGAAGAAAATATAGGATTCATTTTCTTTTCAAATCACCATAACATCATGTATCCACTTTTCATTTCATTTCAACTCATATACATTTTGACCCATTTGTATTTTCAAAACCCAATCAATATTTTCATAATTATCTCTAAAGAGATAAAGGGGAAGAGAAAGAAAGTATGGATTTCATTTTCCTTTCTATTCATCATATCATAACCACATACATTATCAAATTTTCATTTCATTTCCAACCCATGAACATTTATAACTCATTTACATTTCTAGAACCATTTAAAATATCAGAGTTACTACTAGAAAGAGAACAGGGAAGAGAGAAAATATCATAATTTCCCAAAAAGCATTCATAAAATAGTTTGATCAATTCATTCTCTATAATGTGTGGAGATGATATGTAAGTTTGATCAGAAACATACATTTCCTACTTACTCTCTCATATATAGAGAATTTATTGTGTCCGACGGAAGTTGATTACGATGAGTAGAGCTCAAGTTATAAGGGGAACTTTGAGGCCAAATATCGTAATTGTGTCAGTAGCTCTTGTCGCACAACGACTAGTGGGCCCCAAAACCCACTTGCAAAATTAGTTTTCGAATGCGTTTTCAGTGAACTGAAGGTGGGTTACAATTCTCTTGTTGGTAGTCTAGAGGTAGGAGGTAGTGGTTTTCAATTTTGCTCAAGCTAAGCGACAACTATAAGCGAAACCGATCGTGTTTTATTAAAATGACCATGTCACCATAAGTGACTGATAAGCTAAGGGGGTTTAGGAATACAACTTGCAAGAGCGTTAAATGATTTCAAACAACTTGGTTAAGGTTCCCTAAGGTGTTACATGTTACCTGGGGTCATGCAAGAGTTTTGTTTTGCGGTACATTTGGGTGTGGTGCTCCATGCGCGTAACTTTCAAAATTAGAGTTTTCTCTTCTTCTTTTTTGATGTTGATGTTTTGAGAGTTCACGTCAAGGAAATATTTTTCTCCTATCATTCAACATTTAATTTTGAAAATTGAAATGATGAAGCAAAATTTAATGCAAACGTAAAGGGGAAAACCATACCTTTTTTGTGAAACTCGTGATTCTTGCATTTGATGAGACTGCAGCAGCTTCTGACATCCTGACAATAGCTTGCGAGAAAACATAATTCCTCCATTTGTATCCATATCTCATTGGAAAGCTCTTTATTTTGCACGGGTTAGAAGTAATGGTAAGGATGAAATATCTTCTCCTCATCACACTCTAAGAGACCATATTCCTTTAAGGCATTTTATCAAGTAGTTCACATGGCTGAAATGATGCCCCTTGCTAGAGTGTTCTCCCTGCTCACATCATGCTTCACTTAGCAGTGCCAATAATCCCCTCAAGGCCCCCCTTTTGATAAATTTATTTAACATAACCCACAACATTGATTGCATCCTGTGAGACTATGTTTTTTTGAGGCACCCCCTTTTAATAATAACCAATCTACGTGTCTTCAACTATATACCCACATTTTTACATTTTATTCAAGTTTCCAAATCCATTCAACAAAACCATTTGAAAAGGAATGCAGCAAACACGACACTCCATGCAACCATTTTTTGGTAATTTGTCAGACATTTCACGAGGCATTTTCTAATCTCCCATTTTGGCGCAGCGAAGGAGGATGCTAGAACAATTAATGGATCAGTGGACACTTAGGGGTTTTAGGCAGGGGAAGAGTGAAACAACAAATCTTGCAAAGCCATGAGTAGGATAACAGAAAAGGAACTCTCGTGCAGTCTTAACAAACACCATCTACTTGAAATAAAAGAGAAAGCAATAATAATGAAGTAGTAGCAGCGACTACCTTAAGAATGGAGTTGTAATGGTTACAGTGCACATAGCACAGGTTCATAGAAGCATAAGAAGCAAAATAAATGTAACTACACATTACACCTGCATGAAGCACCTTCTAATCCTCAATCTTCTTCTGCCCACAATAATCAGATCAACGACTGTCAGTAGATCCTCTCATAGCCAAATGAACCCGCTACAAAATAGATACAGATCCAGAACAACCAATTTGTGTTTAGAACATGATGAGATATTAGAGTTACAGGTCTCTCCCTGCGCAGTTTCAAAGAACCAATAATGGGACTATTTTAGGGGTTAATTGGTAGAGCTCCACTTAGCATAGTTCCCTGTAGGTTCTGTCATTTTTTTATAATTATACGTGCAGGATGCACTCTCTAACACCATCTAATTACTGTTAAGTTTACAATGATAACTTGGGGTCCAGTTTGGTTATTTCCTCGGATCCAAAATAAAGTGCTTAATTTGTTGTGCAAGGAAATTGAGAGGTCTGAAAAACTGCTTATGAGGAGTCGCTTCCATTCTCTGAAAATTGACATGTGTGTGGCTTAAGAATTGGACTAGAGAGGCACTACATGTGTTTTGTTTGGAACGTTATGTGCCGATGCTCACAAGATTGTTGACATTATGACCATTAATCAGAAGACCAGTATGGAGATGGTGTTCGAGTTGCAATGTACTACCCCTCTCTTTCTATATCAATTAAAACGCAAGAAGTGCACAGAATGTATCCCAAAGGTGCTAAGGTTGTAGTGAAAGAGCCTCATCTCAAGCGAGCTCAAGATGGTTTGCTAATGTGGTGAGTTAATAACCCTGAACATGTAGAGTTTGTGACTTCCTTTCAAGTAAAACAACACAGTGCTTTTGCCATGGACTTACTTCTATTGCGGAACAAAGGCAATTCCTACTTCAAGAATAAAGATTGGAAAGGCGCTATAGGATATTATTCTAAATGCATTCAATGTGTTATTTCTCACCAACATGGGACATAATTTCATAGTTCTTCAAAGGTAGAAAAGTTTCAAAAGGAAGCAAATGATGCCCTCCTGTATTCATATTCCAACAGGCATAAGCGAAATTAAAGCTTAAGGAGTATGGACAAGTAGTTCCAAACTGTGATCAAGCCTTACAAGTTGATCCCCTTCATATCAATTCCATATTTCGCAAGGGGAGGGATTTGCAAGAACTAGGAGAGTACAGGCTATCATGTGACTGCTTTCTGCTGGCATTACAACAATTTCCAAGTTCTGAATAATTTAAATTGTTGTACGAAAGATCCAAGAAGCTTGATGACCAAAACCAACAAGGTAAGTTTGTTCTCTCTTCCTATTTTCTTAATAACTGCAATCCAAAAGATGCTCTAGAGGTAAGTAATTTCATTGGTCCAAAGTGACCATTGAAAGGTCGATAGGGCGTGGTCGAGGTTTATTTACTTCAAATGACATAAGTGTTGGAGAAACTATGCTTTTAGAGAATGCAATTGCAATGAATGGTGTTTACAGGAGCATGGTGAAGCGTGATATGATAAATCGTTCTATAAATTTGTAATGGAAATCATGTAATGAGCCATCTCCATGACAATCTGATTGCAAAGTCTTCTGATTCCATTCTGCTGAGGAGTATAGGGGGGAGTGAAGTGTAGTCGATGTCGTGATCCTTCAAGAATGCCAAGAATCTCTTTGATGTGAATTCCCCCTCGATCTAAGCAGAGGATAAGAAGGGGCCGCTCGGTCTGTTAAACAACTCTCATATAGACGATTTGGCTATTTATAAATGCTTCGCTCTTCTTTCAGAGAAAGAACACCCAAGTCTTGCAAGAATAGTCATCAGTGAATAATGGAAGTACTTACACCCCTTAAATGAGGCAGGTAAGGGTCCACACAAATCGGTATGCGTGACCTCAAGACGGTTCATGGCATGGAATATACTCGAATTGAATGGATCTCGATGGTGTTTGCATGTCAGACATCCAGACAAAGAGGTAATGAATGAGATAGAGGAGGAAGTCCTCGTACCATCTACTTCAAACTGAGTTGATAGAGGGAGCGACAAAAATGTCCATACCGATAATGCTAGAGTGTAATGGATTCCACCATGGAGGAAGATAGTGCAACTGTAGAGGATGAAATTGTATCTAATGAAAATAAACAATCCTTCAAAAATCTCTAGCAAGTATTGTACCTTATTGAGATATCAAACATGATTTGATGCCATTCTGAACCAGGAACTCCACCTTGAGCTTGTGATTCAACAGCTAAGAGATAGACAAGAGATTTGTGGTCAAGCTAGGGACATAAAGCACCTTCATGAGAATAGATCTTCTCATCCCGAGAGGAATGGTGAAATTTCCTATTCCTTCTACTACATACTCCTTATTATTTGTAATACGAACCCGATCTCCAAAGTGGGCCAATCAATCAATGAAGAAAACTACTTTCTATCACCTTTCATGTGCTTGTTAGTGCCTAAATCTATCAACCAAATATTCTCTGATGGCTGCTGCAATGTTTGGGATACAAGAACCAAATCATCTTCGTGTGCACCGCAATGTGTTGATTCTGGGACATCTTCATCTGAGTCATCATCTGGCTGGGCTGTGACATGTCCTTTCTACTTCTTTCTATGTGGATGCCACTTGAATTTCTATGAATCACCTCGGCTAGATGTGTTCTCTTCTCAAGAATTATGTTTGTGTGCGACCATTGTACCAACAGTTCGAGTATCGTACATATTCGTGGTGTAGATGTGACCCCATCGATTCACCTTGTAAGACTTCTTATTCTATTGTTGATTTTTTGGTTGCTTTTGTGTTTATTTCTCTTGTTGTCCTTTACGAGGGTTCTGACTATTCTTTTACATCGAGATCAACGCTTTGTCCTCAAATTCTTCTTGCACATTGTCTGAATGGCTTCTTTATGTTGTAGAAAATTCACTAGTTCGGAAAATCTCACCTCCTTTTGTGTGATGGTCAATGTGGTGATGAATGTCTTGAATTGGGAAGGAAGAGCTCATACTATAAGTGGAACAAGTAACTTATCTTCCACTAGCTATTTGAGTGCGCTAAGCTTTTCTCGTAACTCCGCCACATGACACAAGAATTCTTCCACTTTCTCACCTTCTTGCATACTCATGGTATGAAAATTTGACTGGAGATGAAGAATTTTTGTCAAATTATTTGCTTCGTAGATCATGGAGAGAGTATCCTAGGCCTTCTTTGATGTTGTCACATTTTGTATGTGTGGTTGCACCTCATCGGATATGCTTAGAGTGATCAACATCAAGGATTTTGCATCGACCTTGTCATACTTTGTTTGCTCATCTACGTTGGTGGGACGAGTGAGTGCGCCAGTTATGATCTCCCAAAGATCTTCAAAGAGGAGAATGGTACACATCTTTGTCTTCCATGCAACATAATTTGGCCCTTTCAAGAGCTAGGCATCGGATAACACTATTTTCGAACATATATGATGTCAAGTTATTATTATTATTATTATTATGTTCAAAGGTACAATGCCTTACCAATGAACATTAAGAGAATGAAGGTGGGGTTAATACACTCATTTAGTGAGATGCATATGCTTGTGTGGGGGTGTTCTATCTCGCATTCATCATCTCGCCTTGTAGCCTTTCTCGAGCTTCACATAAACCTTATTGGATTGACACCGTATGTAAAACCGTAACCACTCCAAGAGTACCTTACATGCTAGCTTCTCAAATTACTGATTTATGGTGTTATGAAGGTCATCGAGTAATGCAAAATAAAAATCCAATTCTTTTAGAAGTTTTTTCTTGGCCTCTTAATGGTGGTTCATTTCTCGGATTACTTGCAACGTTGTTTTCAACATCTTGAATGTGTGTCATGTGCTCTTGGTGTCACTTTTTCTCCTCCATGTCTTGTAACAATAGTCTTCTACATGTAGACACACGTTGTAGGTTTGTGTACTCTCCACTCCAAAAAAAGGGTAAATTCAATCAAAACGCAGTCCACAAATTTATTAGTTTTACACATTTATGGACTTTATATGCTCTTTGTACAAGTGCCACATCAATCTTCACACTTTTGTTTTCATTTTTCAGCCACATCCAAGACAATTGCAAATAGATCACTCTAGCTAAAAACTCCAATCACGTCCCAAGATCTTGTACTGCTGCAAAACACCCTCTCCAAGTTTCCACTCAGGGAGAGGACGAGTGATCTTATACTAATGATACGCTAAAGGAGAAGAGAAGAAAAATGTTTTATTGATATCTTGAAAGAAACAACACAAGAGAATATATACAAGACCAAAGCGGTTTGACGAAAAACAAACAATCGAATTAAATGCCACGAGGAATAACCGAACATGGTTGGTTGATAGAACAAAAGAGAAATGCATTAAAACTTATGCTAACAGAAACCCCAGCCCTTAGGTTTTAGGTCCAATCGACATATTCTTGTCTCTAAATTATCCATTAAAACATGCAAGTGAATCCCACTTGCAAGGGTTTTATTCCTATGTTTTTACTAATTCATGGAGTACGTGTGGGACATGTAGGTATTTAATTCCAAGGTGTCCTTCATCTACATTTTCCACATGTGTAAAAACTATGTGCCTCATGGCTAGAGACAAACCCTTTCTATTCCCTTATATCTACATAGAAACCCTAATCACGATTTCGTAAGAAACCCGTAATCGCATTTATGTATAGAACCTTTTTACATTTGTGTATAAGGTAGAGCACATAACATATATTATTTGGGTAGGAATGATCTAAACCGAGGAATAGGTGTGGGACATGAAAGGATTTAATTCCCACATTTTTACTAAGTCGTGGAATAGGCATGGGACATGCAGGTATTTAATTCTCATGTTTTTATTTTAAAATCCCTCTTTTGAATGATAAATAAAATACACCTTTTGCTCATATGGCCAACCACTACAATGGCTCAATTATCAATGATTGTTCAAGAATCACCTTTTCCCCTACAAATACTCAAATTTAAAACGAAAAAAGAATGTTTATTGGGTTTTTCTCAAAAAAATTTACATTTTCATCCTTTTATAGACAAATTGCATTCATGTGCATAATACGTGTGAGAAAGAAACAAAAAATGGATCACATAATGCGTTTTAGTTTTTAACCTTCAATTAATGTCTTTACCTTCCTTAAAAATTCCTTTAATGCATCCTTTTGCTTGATCTAAAGGGAGAAGAGGCTACACAGTTCTGCAACAAGTGGTCTTTGCGGTCAGGTTCTGAAGTTGGAACATGTTGGCTTTTCCATTTTTTATTTTCCCCTTTAGACATAAATTACACTCGCTTGAATACTACACTACCTTGATCGTTAACCTGATAATTGGAGAAAAACACCAATCAAATTTTGCATCCAAAATTGCTACCTAAGCATTATAAGTACACTCTAAATTTCCATGTCTCTCGACGTATCAAGTGAAACATGCATTCAAATTCCCCTAACATTTAGTTTTTTTCTAACAACCCAATAAAGTCAAGAGCTGCAAATTCAAATAAGTATTCACCTCGGTAATATTTTCCATCCACTACTTGCATTTTGGGATATCTCCCTCTACAGTTTCATCTATGTCTTCCTCGACACGATTTTTTTCCTTCTTTGATTGACAACATCCTTTCCCATTATTCCTCTCCATCCACTTTTACTTCTTCACTATATCCTGTGTTCACATCGTAGATTGCTAGTCGTTGTTCAACCACCCATTTGAAAATGTCACTTGAAATTTCCATTCATTGGTTTTTTCTTATGCAAAATAATCAATTCTTAATAGAAATATCTTTCTTCAATAAATTCTTGGAGTCATCATATGAGTTCTATATTTCCATCATCAGTGGATGCCGTAAGATTTTCTTTGATTAGATGAGCGGTGCGACAACCATTAGCATTGGAATTTGGGATGTAGATCCAACAAGAAGGCATTTTCTATTTCACCGAAGGCATCCACCTTTGAAGATGACTCTACTGTAAAGTGTCAAATTCTGGGAACAATTTTCGGCAATCAATTTTCGGCACTGTTTCACCATCACTACTTAAGACCAAAATAGCATTTAGGGCTCGCATGCTAGCCCCATGGTCGTTATCGGCTACCTACCTAACACATTTGTAGTCTTTTTATTTAAAATAATAATTTCGCGGATAAATCTGAGTTGTTAGATCCCCATGGTTTTGTACGGATCCGTTTCACTGTTCGTTGCCTCGACAGAGATCATCTTCTCTGTGAATGTAAAGAGGTGTCAGCGGACTATTTTGTCGGTGGAATTGAATTTGATCGGTCAAACATAACTATGAAACAATTTTATAAGCATGGTCATTTTTAATTATATATTACAAATAAGCGGTGTTAAGCGAGTTCACTTTCGAGAAAGAATGAGCATATGCCCAACACCCTTCAACCCCTTTAAAAAAATTTGAAACGAGAATGGAATGCTATTACTAGCAATTGCACATGAGTTACAAATTACGCCAGATAGGATAACAATTTTAAATTTGTTTGAGTTGTCATTTTTGGTCAAATGTATGTTATCTTCAATTGTTTTAAGTTTGTGTGACAGGGGAATAACGAACAATGTAGTATGACTACAACATTCAACAAAAACACTTCCTCTTTTGCCTTAATAGATGTCCATACCCTATTGTAAAGCTCTTAGTTTCCATGGCGTGCGAGTAAGCTGACAAAGAAAACTTACAAAGGAAGCTACGTGAAGTTATTGAGTTGTAATATGTGGTGAAATTTATGTTATCTTAGTTGAGATGTAATTTGTGTTGAAATGTATATTATTTTCAAGTGTTGTAAGTTTGTGTGATGGGGAAGAGCAAACAATATAGCATAACTAGAACATCCGACCAACAAAGATAGAGAGTATAGAGTTTAAATTACTAATTGAATAGTTTCAAAAAATATATAGTTAGAAACAGGGGTTAAATTTGATGGTCACCCCTACCCGTCAAGAAAAAAAATTGACGGTTTTTATACTAATATCACCGCACACAACATTTACTTTTTATTTTCGACTATCAAAATTTTTATAGGGATAACAAAAATTATATTTTTTATATAAAAAAACTATCCATTATATTCTAAGTATATGTTAAAATGTCTTAAAAAACACTACATAATATTTTGTCATAATCCTTTTTTAATCTAAAACCCAAGTAATAGTTGTAGATCTATAAAATTTTGAATGGACAACAAATCGATGAAAATAACAAGTAGCAATTACATATCTAGAAGTTATTTCTTAAATGCGTTATAAACTTAAAAAAGAATACTACTAACCATTCGTAATGATAACACCACCTGATATAAGCCTCAATAAGTAAGATTGGAATTTAAAAATACCCAATGGTAGTCTCTTTGATTATTATAATTGGAAATCATGGGGAATTTGGGCCTTGATAATACCCTTAAATAGAAAATTAGAACCACAATATAGTTGAACATACAAAGAAAAAATGGGACAACCACACACCGTTAACTACAATGTTATAGCACAATTATAACAAACAAAGCCAAGAAAACAAAGCTTGAACAACAGGGAACAAAAACAATGCCAAATAAAATATAAAAATGAAAAACCCTTACCGCTACTGAGATCCATCTCATTTAAGCATCACTAATTGAAATCTGTCCTCAAAGAGTTCCACATGCCCTTATGATATCCTCCTATTTGACAAATAGCATGTGGGGCCAAAGTCAGTTTTCCACCATTAAAAATCAATTATGTGCACAGAGTTGTTTAATATCTCACAATGCAGAATGCATATACAATATTTAAAATTTGACTTCATTCCTAAAAGAAAGATAATCGTGAAGGTCCATAAATCAAATCAATTAGTGGGAAGCTGATAAAATAGAATAACAAATTTTGATAAAAAAGAATAAGTTCCATCATTTCTATGCAGGTTGACAATACAATACAGTATTCCTAAGTTGTTTTGCAACAGACAAGGAATTTTGCTATTACATGCATGCAAATAAGGTCCTTTTGGCTAAATGGCCAGAGAAGGCTCCTAGAAAGACTAACCTCCAATGGGATTTCATTTTTTGCACAATATGGGTTTGAGCAACTCGAACCGGGGACCTCACCATTATTCATGTAGCATGTTATTGCTGCAACTCAGACCTAAACCCCGTGCAAAGAAGATTATTCATAGAAAAAGTTAACTTTATATTGATTCGCGCCTTCCCGCGTGCAACTCGGAACAACTCCATAGAATAACCATAGCCTCTGTTATCCAAGCATTCATTTAGTTTCCTTGAATCTGCACATTTGATGTATTACCTCAAATTCGTGGATACAACCACTACCTAGTACAGGGTTCTCATATTGTATCTTGCAGATCTTTTTCCATTTTACTCATTTAATGAGAAAATGGCGAAGTCAACAATCATTTATGGTTGATCTCAGTATGTAAATATCATTACAAATTGTAATGTGTTGGTCAAGACATATGTTATCTAAAAACCCGAAGCTTAAGGTTGTTGAAGGACACTTGAAATATTGTAATTTGAAAATGGCCTTGAAATGTTATATTTAATTCACAACATCATTGTGTTCGTATTTATAAATCGTACGTGTGATGGGAAGAGCAAACCTAATATAGCATAACCAGAACATCCCACCAACAAAATATATTATTAATAGTATTTAGACATACATGAAAACATAAAAACGGCTTATTTTTAACTAGAGTTTAAACAAATTATCTTTGCTAATTGAATAGTTTTTTAAAAAACACAAAAACGCCTATATAGTTAGAAATACACCTATGAAGTAGCTTATGACAACTTAAGTATGTCAATCAATTAATTAAAACATTTGAAAATGAAAGAAATCAATATGATATATTTTTTATATATAAAATGATTTTGAAATTGATATTATTTAATGTATTTAATATATGAGAACATTGATGCCATAAAGCACGACTCCACCTCTTTTGAAATTTAAAGACTTGTTCTCTGTTTTCCAAGGAAATATATCGGTAATCATCTCACCATTGTCAACATTCTTGTGGGCCGTAGCAAGATAAGAGCTTTGCACTAACATGTAGACATCCATCAAGTCATAATAAGAAATTACAACATTGTTAGCTCCTCCCCCTCACACAAAATCAAAAAATTTAAGATGACATATATTTCATCACAAATTACTAACTCCAACAAAATATTTATTATCATCCTCTCCCGCCTAGTTTACAACTCATATACAATTGCTAGTTATATTGATGTCACAGTCGCCAGTGGGATGCTGGGAAGTGGAACCTGGAATAAATGTCTCTAGTACTGGTCGAATACAGAATGAATGCAAAATCTAATTTAAAAATGAGCTCCCTGTGACAACTGTCTGTCATTGTCACTTCGAAATTGGGATTTTGGAGCCATAATTCGATAGGATTTTGCTAAGATTCTTTTGTACATTTAATAAATTTTATGCCTGGGTTGACGGTCGCACAGTGCACTCTTCACTTTACAGTTTTACATTTCGAATCTTTTTGACAGGCAAATTTGCCATTAAACTTCTCTGACGGGCTTGCAAGAGTTCCTAAATAAAAAGCGAAGGGATGGGCCCAACTGTCGTCAATTTAAATTAAGCGACCTAAATAAAAAGCAGAGCGATCGTACTTGGTCCCTTCCATTAATCATGTAATGGCATCCAGAGTTCTACTTTTGTCACTTCAACCTTTTATGCTCCGCATGTTGATAATGTCATTATAAATTGGGTACCATTTGAAAAGTCTGAACTTCACAATTTATTCAGTACTTCGAATTTGGGATGAGAGCTCATTTAAGGTTTTGTTAAATTTACAGAAGCAGCGTTACGAGTGAAAAGGCAATAAAAACATGGGTAGTTACTTAGACGAATTGGGGGAAATGTTCAAGGATTTGCAAGCTTCGGAAGAGTTTGATAAACAATGCCTGATACAAGCGCAGGAAAGATTTTACAATTCTATGCAAGATAAAGAATCTGAACCCGCACTGTTCACACTTCGCACATCTCTACCAGATGAAAGGCGCCCTGCCGTCCCACTCGCAGGCCTGCGTCCCATTCGAGCAAAGGATCTCGGAATCGGCAAGCGTCATCACGGCCGTGTTTTGTTTGGAACGCTATGTGCCGATGCTCACAAGATTGTTGACATTATGACCGTTTTAGAAGACGAATATGGAGACGGTGTTCGACTTGCAGTGTGCAACCCCTCTCTTTCTATGCCAATTAGCACGCAAGAAGTGCGCAGGATGTATCCCAAAGGTGCTAAGGTTGCTGTGAAGGAGCCTTATCTCAAGCGAGCTCAGGATGGTATGCTAATGTTGCGAGTTAATAACCCTGAACATGTAGAGTTCGTGACATCTTTTCAGGTAAATCCACAGAGTGCTTCTGCCGTGGACTTGCTTCAACTGCGTAATAATGGCAATTCCTGCTTCAAGAATCAGGATTGGAAAGGCGCTGTAGGATATTATTCTAAATGCATTCAGTTGGCTCTTTCTCACAAACATGGAACAGAATTTCCTAGGTCTTCTAAGGTAGAGAAGTTTCAGAAGGAAGTAGACGATGCCCTCCTGTATTCATATTCCAACAGGGCAGAAGCGAAATTAAAGCTTAAGAAGTATGGACTAGCAGTTCCAGACTGTGATCAAGCCTTACAAGTTGATCCCCTTCATCTCAAGTCCATCTTTCGCAAGGGGAGGGCTTTGCAAGAACTAGGAGAGTACAGGCTATCGTGTGACGGCCTTCTGCTGGCATTACAACAATGTCCAAGTTCCGAAGAAATTAAATTGCTGTACGAGAGATCCAAGAAGCTCGATGACGAGAACCAGCAAGGTAAGTTCGATCTCTCTTCCTATTTTCTTAATAATTGCAATCCAGAAGACGCTCCAGAGGTAAGTGATTTCATTGGTCCAGTGACCATTGAAAGGTCGGTAGGGCGTGGTCGAGGTTTATTTGCTTCAGATGACATAGGTGTTGGAGAAACTGTGCTTGTAGAGAATGCAATTGCAATGACTGGTGTTTACAGGAGCATGGTGGAGCGTGATTTGATAAACAATTCCGCGAGGATGCCGGAATGCGTAAAGAATGATACAGTGTCCAAAGTTATTTCTTGTGCATTATCTTCGTCCAGGATATTGCAACAGTTAGAGTGCCTTCTGGATTCGGAGAGACAAGTTCCAGATATGGACCTGTTTCGCATTAATAAGGGCAATTGGAGTAAGTATGATGTTTGTAAAGGCAGACAGAATTTACAGTTAGATACAGAGAAGCTGATAAAGGCCATGGAGCGTAACTTGTTACTCACACAAATATCAGATGGCGAAGATATATTTACTGAAAATCAGAATATCCCCACAAGTTCCAGGGTAGATGAGCGATGGGGATTTTGGGCGCTTGCATCTTTCATTAATCATTCATGTTTTCCCAATGCTAAATGTATGGTTGTGGGGAAATCCATGTTTGTAATAGCTGTCAGAAAAATTACTGCAGGGGAGGAAATAACGGTGCCTTACTTTCACAGTTTGTTCCCGTTGGCCAAACGGGAGAAGGTGTGCAAAAGAATGGGATTTGACTGCGTATGTGAGCGTTGCATGTTTGAACGGTCTCTGGGTCCTGCTTTTGCGAAGATATCTGAATCACTTGAAAATGTCATATTGAGTAGACGTCTGTTATGGTTGCGTAATGAGCCAAAGAAATACCTCGAGTCCATCATAGAGATCGCAATGTGGTTGGAGAAGGAGATTGAGGTGCAAGCTCATGTCATCACAGTCGCAGGAAAACGACTGATATTAGCATCTTTTGAGATTCTATACTCTATAATTTTCGCTTCTGGTAATCTAATCTATGATTTGAATATTACTATGCCGCCCTCATTTCCATCAATCTTGGAAGTGGCAGAGGCCGCACAACACGCTGAACCAGGTTCCTGTGGCCCGTTTCACATTTATGCATGTCTTCACGAGGGAGTTTATAAAGAAAACAGCCTGTTTCTCCGAAAGGCAATGGAAGTGGGTGTAACAGCATTTGGTAGACAGGAAGTGGAGGTTATTAAATCTCTGTTGAAGGTCAAACCACGCTGGTACACAGTTTCCAAACATGCAGTTGAGTCTTGACAATCGACACGATAGTTTGGTATAAGTTTTTATATGTATTGATCACCATTAGACGTGGTAGGTTTTTATTGATGGTAGGGATATAAGTTGTATGGCTAAATTATATATAAATACTAATACTACATGTTAGTAACAAATTAATATAAGATGGTACATTATATTTAGTTTTATGATGTTATTAACAAATTAATATAAGATGGTACATTATATTTAGTTTTATGTTTCATGTGTTTGTAATTATTATGTTGTTTTTATCTAGTGCATTAGGTTCTATTGATGGTGGTGACATAAAGCATACCAAAAGATTAAAACTATGAGTTGTTCTTAGTGGAGCATATTTACGCCATTAGTGTTAGTGGTTGGGAGGGGCTTAGGTGTATTGTTTTATTTGGTGTGGTATGTAGTGTTGGTTGAGTAGTTTGCAAGTGTGGTTTTTAGTGTGTGTTGTGCGTTTGGTTTTAGGGGAGTAGCGTGGGTTGGGTTAGTGTACATTTTTTTGTGGGCACAATTGACTGGGGTATAGTAAGTAGGTTGGTATGTGAAGGGTTTCGTTGGGTTCTTCAATGAAGTGGTATTGCATATTAAAAGGATGGGGGTGTGGATGTGGTGTGTTAGAAGCTGTTGGTATGTGATAGTGGTGAATTGGTCGGTTGGATTGGGTTTTTATGGTGGGTTCTTATGTAGTGTAGTGTAGTGTACAAGTAAGGCATGGTGGGAGATGAGTTTGGTAATATATTGAATGACACATATGTAGTTAGAAATTAGTGGATAATGTTCATCGTTGTGAATGGGGGTGGGAGAGGAGAGGATAGCCTCTTGATCGGACTTTTAAGACCTTTAAAGCTAGTTTGAATGCTCTTTTTGTAGAAGTCAAGCTATTATTTTCATGTTCACAATTGGAGATTTCATCTTGAACTTGAATTTGATCAACTTTGGGTGTGGTGTGGGTGTGGTGTGTTAGAAGTCTGCTTTGGTATGTGATAGTGGTGAATTGGTCGGTTGGATTGGATTTTTATGGTGGGTTCTTATGTAGTGTAGTGTAGTGTACAAGTAAGGCATGGTGGGAGATGAGTTTATACGAGTCTGGTAATATATTGAATGACACATATGTAGTTGGAAATTAGTGGATAATGTTCATCGTTGTGAATGGGGGTGGGAGAGGAGATGATAGCCTCTTGAACGAATTTTTAAGACCTTTAAAGCTAGTCCGAATGCTCTTTTTGGTAGAAGTCAAGCTATTATTCTCATGTTCACAAGTGGAGATTTCTTCTTTCTTGAATTTGATCATTGTGTGTAGGTCTTGAAGTGGGAAAATATCCACTTTCTTTGTTTACTCAACCACCTCATGGTCAGTAAGGCGCGATGACGTTAGAACCTTGTTCCTCATAGCAAAGAGATTCTTTTTTTTCCCTGCAATCGCTTTAGAAAAGTAGTTTGACGTGGACGTTGTGGAGGATGTTTTCTTTTGGTCATTAAAAACATAGTAATCATTAGTCTCTTATGGAGCAAATCTCTTTCAAGTCCTTAATCGATAAAATTTCTTATGGGTGGACAAGGTGTTGGATTGAGTTATATTTTTTTCTTTATTATGGTTGACAACATTGTTTTTGTTTTATTGATGTCACTGGGTAAGTGCATGAAGTTGGACAATTCCGTGGACATAAAAACCTGAAATAAAGGAACCGCAATCGCGGTTCCTGAATTCTAGGTTCGGTAATTACCGAACCTAAAACCGCGATCGCGAAACTCTGAGACAAAATTTAACTAATTCCCGCGACTCGTTATTTTCCTCATTTTTCATTTCGAACCGTGACTTTTCCTAAATGTTTTTCACTCGCGCTCTCAATACCATCTCAAAATTGCTCATCGAACTTCTAGATAGCGATATATTCAACCATGCCGCCAAGACGAGGAGGTAAGTCCCCAAATGTAATCATTTTTTTGCATTTTAGGTTTTTTTTTGCATTTTCATGGGTTTTTTGAAATGTTTGTTTATGTATACAATTTTCTTGTTTTATCAGTTGGTCGGCAAGCTTGAAATCATGCAAACCATCAAAACATTCCTCAAAACCCACCGAACATTCCTCAAAACCCTCCGAACATTCCTCAAAACCCTCCTCCAAACATAGATCCGCCTCCTGTGGCTCCTTCTGTCCCCACTGAGCCAGCAAGAACGCAAGATAATATCATTGGAAGAATCCAAGAAAATAAAATTGCCATTGAGAACCTAATTCAAAATATAAGACAAAATCATGCTACAAATCCATCCCGCATGACTTTAGCCAATACATTGCAAACATTGATTGGTGAAGTCGAGTCTACAACCAACCAAATACATAGATGGAACACCTTTAGAAGTGACTGTAGGCGGTGGTATGCGGATAAACTATCCCATGCGGCCATCAAAGACAAAAAAATTGGAAAAGACCTCATTTGTGCATTATTTACCGACCCTAACCAATGCCCCCTCGCAGCTTACTTCGCAAACGGTTCCCAATCCATTGGTGCCATGATGATAGAATCAAAAACAATTTTTGGGACCGATGGTGGATGGTTTTTGATTATCCACCATGCAACAACAATGAGGTTCCTCTTTATTTTTTGAAGAAATTATATTGTGAGTTTGTGCTCAATGAGGTCCCCAATTATTTTGACTTTTCTAGACTTTTTTGGTCGAGGAGGTGGCTCTGCACAGAGCAGACCCGGTGCACGCGTGTAGGTCAGCCTAGGATCCCCATGCCCCAAAACCCCCACTACCTTCAGTTATCCCTCCTACAATGAAGGAGGTTGTGGAGATTGATACATTGCATGCATTGAGGGAGCTCACTGACACTCTCACCCAAAGATAAGCACCCATCGCATCCGGTGATGTTGGTGGAGGCGCCAGCTTCTAGTGCACCACACCACCGTGGATCATGTGGTGCCGTATGCACCGCAAAGCGAGACATCATTTGCTGGTTCACATGATTTCTTTTCTATAGATGAGATGTTTGGGAGTGTTTTTGAACCGAGCCACCGATATTGGTCTTTCACAGTAAATTTTAAATAAATTTAAATAATATATATACAATAGTTTAATTCACATGTTTGAGATATATATATATATATATATATATATATATATATATATATATATGTACATACATGTACATGTACATACATGTAAAAACTAATTTTTTATTTTATTTTAAATAGCAAGAGCCGGTGAAGGAAACATCCTGTGTCGACATGCTAGCTATCACTGGGTCAAAGTGTTTCAAACGTAAGTTTCAAGTTGTACAAACTTACATTTTTAATAAATCATTTAATTGCACTAGATTATTATTATAATTTGTTTCACGTGTATGTTGTACATGTATTAATATTTTTCTCTTTTATACACAGGAGCCTGGCGGGTCATCATCTGCTCAGGGAACTGAGGCTACTGGCACGCCTCACATGAGTTTTACGCAGGTTAGTAAATCTCTTTACACTTTGTTTCTAATTACTGGAAGTTCACGCACGGATTGCATGCTTTGGACCTCTGTACATGAGTTTCACTTTCTTATACTCAACCTATATATTATTTAGTAGGAAATGCCAATTCATTTGATATAACTAGCCATGTATGTAATCATATATTGGTTTTACATGTCTTGAAAGTACCACCTGGGGTAAGATTGTATAGTAGGGACGGAATGAATGTATAATTTCCTCCTTTGTATAGTTTTTTTACCTTCTTAAAATCTCAACATGTGGAATGAGTGCTTGTAAATGTTTCATGTACCTATATATAGATCTGTGTTTCCTCGATGAACGTAAAAGATATGTTTAGAGTGTAGGGACCTTTGAGTTCCTTTACTATTATTTTTTTCAATAGGTTTCGATAGGAGTGCTAAGCTCTTAAGTAGATTTTAATATTGATTTGTACATGTTTTTTGTATAGCTTATGACTGCTAGAGAGACTCCTCCATATATGCAGACTGTGGAGGCCAGTAGATACTGCCATAGGATCTGCAGATCCACTAACTGAGGTACACAATTTTTTAAATTTGTTAAATTTTGGAGACCTTCATTATTTTTTATTAAACTTAAATCTACAATATCAAATTTTGTAGGTATATATGTGAAATATTTAATTTGAAAATTAATTATTTGTATGTAGCTTACCCTCGTGAGTCTATTGTTGTCCCCATGACGCGTCAACAACAAATCGATAGGATCATGACATCATGTAAGATTTCACATGCATTTTAACTAAATTGTACAAGTTTCTAAATTTTGAATGTATTTTAAAATTTTGGGTGTTAAAAACTTGTTGTTTATGAATGTGCAGGTGTTAGGTCAGCAGCATGCTTAGAGACACCTAGGACCACACGGATGAAATCTGTAGTGGGCATCTCCTCCACTACATCCCTGTGTCGTGGACGTGCTACTTCTAAAGCAGGTGAAGAGAGGGAAGATGTTTCATGAGTAGATTTATAGTCCACCCGGATGTACATATGTGGTCATGAGTAGATTCACACCCATCAGTACTATATATAGCCTTTTGCGACCGCATGTGGTCCCATATGTACATTATGACACGTGCTTAGTTTGAGATGTATACATACATTATGAACTTATGTACATATATATTTTCGTAGAGTGTGCGCGTCTCGGAGCACACTTTGTTTGATTATATATATATATATATATATATATATATATATATATATATATATATCCATGTGTGTTGGTTAAATCATATTTATTTTGGTTATTTTGGCGATTCCTCCATATATGGAACTCCTATGGATATCTCTCGCTACGGTTTTGTTTCCGAGGCTATAAATTTGAACTATTTCAGGTCTTTTAAATCTTGAGGTGGATTTAGTGTATTACTTCTAGTTATATATTTTCTAGTATCTTTCTTATTATTATTTGTGGTATATTTCACCATGGGCATTTTGAATTTTTATTTTTCAAACTAAAACAATATTGTTAGCTCTATCCAACTTAAGTATTAGTAACTAAAGCTTATATTTAATGGAATTCATCAATTTATCATCCTGTTGTATTTGGAAAAGTGTGCTTGAAACTCTGGTGTATTTGACTGTACATCTTGATAATATTACAGGTATACCCAAAATTGGGTCTGCATTGTTTGTAACTTTTGTGTACATATGAGTTAATCCTTGAAACTTAACTGTATTGATTTTCCAATCTCGTAGCCGCATCTGTTCTTTTCAGAACTCATAATAATCCTCAAATATTGTTAAATCCAATGATATGTGGTCGTATCTTTATATTATTTTTATTTGCATCATAAGCTTGTACTGTTAGATGTGCATTACTGAAACATGCCATTATAGTTGCAATCTTCTTAGACTTCTGGATATGAAACTAATACCATGAAACTACATTCTTTCAATTGCTCTACAACCTAGAAGTTATTTTCAAATGTATTTGTACATTTGTTTTAGCTGATTGCTTCATGTATTTTGAGTTCCAAAACTGTGAAGACTGTAAGTACCTTCCAACATGGGCATTGTTGTATTTGCCTATGCATCATGGATATTGAACT
This sequence comes from Taxus wallichiana var. yunnanensis, assembly GCA_018340775.1. Classification (NCBI taxonomy): domain Eukaryota; kingdom Viridiplantae; phylum Streptophyta; class Pinopsida; order Cupressales; family Taxaceae; genus Taxus; species Taxus wallichiana. The sequence goes on along the minus strand of JADAXU010000117.1, from coordinate 202,313 downwards.
TGGCAGTTGAAGATGGTAGTTGATCATTTTGATTACGCTCATAGTATCTACATTAGAGTTAGATAAATAATATCAGTAAGAAACCATATAGAGGATAAGGGATAATATTAAATTTGGAGTATGTTAACTAGTGAAAAGGAGTTGTTTGAACTTGATCAAAAGACAAAGTTGAGTTTTTAGGGAAACATAGAAACCATTGAATACATATGTTATAAATTTTTTGAACTGCAACATGTGGTATCATAGCTTGAAGATCAAGGAAGATTAGCTAAAAGGATTTGAGATAAGGTTGATACAGTGGTCCAAGAAGAGAGACAAAGAGATAGATGAAAATGATGGGTGAAGTAAAGAGTGAGGTCATGGTTACAAATGCCACATTGATGGAGAAGTTAGTATCGTAGAGATAAGATGCTAGACTAAAGCAATTACATGAAAGGATAAGAGAGTTCAAGAACATATGTGAAAAATAGAAAAGATGATGGAAACAAGGAAGAAACGTAGAGAAAGGTAATCAAGGTTATTAGGCCTCATGAATCGACTTGATATATATGGTGAAGAAGAAGAACTAACTAGCAGAAATGTGATTCAAAGGTTGATAGAGCTAATGAGGTACAAGAAGAGAGAGAGAGAGAGAGAGAGAGAGAGAGAGAGAGAGAGAGAGAGAAGAGAAGAAAGAAGAAAGGAGGAAGAGAAGATAATTATGGTTTCACAGAGGTCGAGAGTCAATCAAGAGGTAAAGACAACCGATGGTCTTCATAGAAAGAGAGAAAGAAGAGAAAGGAAAAGAAAACCGTAGAACAATATTACCCATAATATTATAACAAAACCAAGTGTTAAGGATAAGGTAGAAAATAAGATTCATGAGCCCCATATATCATCCTACCAAGGACAAGATGACAACAAGAGATAACATAACAACCAAGTCATTGTAATTTAATTTAAATAAATAAGGAAACACTATATTTTACAAATGGTGGGTCGTGGCACCAAACGGACTCACCCGACACGTCCGGGTGGCCAGGTGAATGCTAGAGGAGGTGGTGTTTCGGTGCGCGAAACGGTCGTTGCTTTCGGGCTACTTCGTTCGGGCGTAGTCCCTTAAGAGCCCTGAGACCAAAATATCGTTCAACTTCGACGGGTGACTACTCAGACTCGTGGCACCTAGAGAGGCCTCGTCTAATCCGACACCTCGGCGTAGGGACCCTCTACAATAGCCTCTCTCGGTTTTTTCCTTCTCATTTCGGTGCTCTCGCTGTCCTACTGTTTGCAAACGCGTGAAATAGTGCAATGAGCCAAAGTAAGGTCAAAAACGCTATATTTTACAAACGGTAGGTGGGTCGTGGCACCGAACGGATCTGCGGACACGTCTTGGGTGGCTAGTGAACGCTAGAGGAGGTGGTGTTTTGGTGCGCGAAACGGTCGTTGCTTGCCCGGCTACTTCTCTCGTTCGCAGTCCCTTAAGAGCCCCGAGACCAAAATATCGCTCAACTTCGACGGTGACTACTCGACTCCGGGTACCTAGAGAGGCCTCGTCTCTAATCCACACCTCGGCGTAGGGACCCTCTACAATAGCCTCTCTCGGTTTTTTCCTTCTCATTTCGGTGCTCTCGCTTGTCCTACTGCTTTGCAAACGTGAAATAGTGCAATGAGCCAGCCAGTAAGGTTGTCAAACGCTATATTTTGTAAACGGTGGGTCGTGGCACCGAACGGACTGCGCCGACACGTCCGGTGGCTGTGTAATGCTAGAGGAGGTGGTGTTTCAGCGCGAAACGGTCGTTACTTTTGGGCTACTTCGTCGGCAGCGTAGTCCCTTAAGAGCCCTGAGACCAAAATATCATTCAACTTTGACGGGTGACTACTCGACTCCGTGGCACCTAGAGAGGCCTCGTCTGATCGAAACCTCGGCGTAGGGACCCTCTACAATAGCCTCTCTCGGTTTTTTCCTTCTCATTTCGGTGCTCTCGCTGTCCTACTATTTGCAAACGCGTGAAATAGTGCAATGAGCCAGCTAAAGGTTGTCATTAAACGCTATATTTTGCAAACGGTGGGTCGTGGCACCAAACGGACTCGCGCTTGACACGTCCGGGTGGCAAGGTTAACACTAGAGAGGTGGTGTTTTGGTGCGCGAAAACGGTCGTTGCTTTTCTACTTCTGCGAGTCCCTTAAGAGCCCCGAGACCAAAATATCGCTCAACTTTGACGGTGACTACTCGACTGGGGGCACCTAGAGAGGCCTCGTCTAATCCAACACCTCGCGTAGGGACCCTCTACAATAGCTTCTCTCGGTTTTTTCCTTCTCATTTCGGTGCTCTCGCTGTCCTACTGTTTGCAAACGCGCGAAATAGTGCAGTTGGAGCCAGTGTAAGGTTGTCAAATGCTATATTTTGCAAACGGTGGGTCGTGGCACCAAACGGACTGCGCCAACACGTCCGGGTGGCCAGGTGAACGCTAGAGGAGGTGGTGTTTTGGTGCGCAAAATGGTTGTTGCTTCCGGCTACTTCGCTCGGCGTAGTCCCTTAAGAGCCCCGAGACCAAAATATCGCTTCAACTTCGACGGTGACTACTCGAACTCGTGGGCACCTAGAGAGGCCTCGTCTGATCCAAACCTCGATGTAGGGACCTCTACAATAGCCTCTCTCAGCTTTTTTCCTTCTCATTTCGTGCTCTCGCTGTCCTACTGCTTTTGCAAACGCGTGAAATAGTGCAATGAGCCAAACAGAAGGTTGTCAAACGCTATATTTTGCAAACGATGGGTCGTGGGCACCAACGGACTCGCGCGACACGTCCGGGTGGCCAGTGAATGCTAGAGGAGGTGGTGTTTTGGTGCGCGAAACGGTCGTTGCTTTCTAGCTACTTCGCTCGGCGCAGTCCTTAAGAGCCCCGAGACCAAAATATCGCTCAACTTCACAGGTGACTACTCGGACTCGTGGCACCTAGAGAGGCCTCGTCTCGATCCAACACCTCGCGTAGGGACCCTCTACAATAGCCTCTCTCAGCTTTTTTCCTTCTCATTTCGGTGCTCTCGTTGTCCCTACTGCTTTTTGCAAACGCGTGAAATAGTGCAATGGCCAAACAGTAAGGTTGTCACAAACGCTATATTTTGCAAACGGTGGGTCGTGGCACCGAACGGACTGCGCCGACACGTCCGGGTGGCCAGGTGAATGCTAGAGGAGGTGGTGTTTTGGTGCGTGAAACGGTCGTTACTTCCGGGCTACTTCGTTCGGGCGTAGTCCCTTAAGAGCCCTGAGACCAAAATATCGCTCAACTTCGACGGTGACTACTCGACTCGTGGGCACCTAGAGAGGCCTCGTCTGATCCGACACCTCGTAGGGACCCTCTACAATAGCCTCTCTCAGTTTTTTCCTTCTCATATCGGTGCACACGCGTAAGTATGGTCTTGTAAACACTTGGGGAGGAGTCGTTTTCAAAATTTACAACATTTTCAAAATTTACAACTTTTTCAAAATTTACAACATTTTCAAAATTTACAACATTTTCAAAATTTACAACATTTTCAAAATTTACTTGACTTTTTCAAAATTTACAACTTTTTCAAAATTTACAACTTTTTCAAACAATGAAAGCTTCTCTTAGCTTCGAGAATTTAAAATTCTCTACTAACAGTGCCAACCACGTGAAGGTGGAAGCTTTTATGGCACCACTAACCTAAACATAAAAGTGTTAGTCAAAGAAATTTAAGTTTCAAATCAAAACCATATATACTATAGATCTAGATATAATGTACGTGCAAAATACACAAATTTAAAATAAAATATATATTCAAACTTAAATCTAGATCTTTAAGTTCTAAAAAATTATATATATATAAATTGAAAAGAAATTATATATATACTGTATACATGCTCGCATTGTAAAAATCTTCATTCCAATGAACCATCAGATCGGATCTACTCGAATAGCAGATAAGATTGCTTCATGATCTCGACTTCGAACCTTCCAAAGAATCTTGTTATTAGGCCTTCCTCGATATCTATACAACTCAATATTTGTCGCTAGAACTAGATGTGAATATAAGAGTATTTTCCCGTGTGTCTCAAAGTCTTCAAACACCCAAACAGAGGAGTTTTTTAATGGATACCGTCAAGCCAAGTTCCAAAGAATTACCACCGACCCCGTAGGATACTCAATATCTTCGCCATCTATAATAGAGAAGTCAACTTCTTTCTTTCCTCGATGCAACGACATAAGAAATAGTCTGCTCCTTCTTCATTGTCTTCTGTCGCAATTACGCAAACACATGTCCTACAAAAATAACCAAGGAAAGTCAACAACTCAAATTTAAATTACATATTAAAATTTCAATGGACATATAACTCAATTTACAAAAATTAAATAAATAACCATATTTATACCTTGTCGCACACCAAAATTGAAATTTCACAAAGTCCTCGGATGTCAGAATCTTCATCTCGCAGAAACAAGTCGTAATGCTTGTGGAGGTTGATAACTAGAAGCGGAGTTAGAGGCCTACAAATCCATCCTTCCACCCATTCTTGTGAATCACACTCAAGCAGTGACAAATTCGATACAAGATGCACAAAAGCATGTCAACTTTCTTGTCCATACGGCCCATGAAGTAGCGTCTCGAGCTACAAAATGAGTGCATATCACTGACCCAAAGAGTGTCATACAATCCTCGTAGTTAGCAATATGTTTTTCCTCTATCGACCAAAAATATCTCGTAAACTGTGGAATTTTCTTGAGAACCTCGGGCCATGTTGTTAGACACCATTCCACTATGCTCTTTGTATCTTTTAATTTAGCACCATCTTTGTACTTCAACTCTTCTCTTGCAAGAGCTCTTTTCACACATGCCCCCGCACCGTCATGCTCTCCTTTTCCATGTCCAAATTTCTCAAATGAAACTCCAAATATGTCAGCACACCCATCTCGACGTGCATTCTACTCATCCAATAAAACATTCGTGCATTCTTAAACCGAGACGTGTAATTATCTCACCATATATAATGTTGTTTGAAGTGGATGTCCCTATCGACAAGTTTCCATAAAATAACCGAAACACCCTCGCACAAATTCAAGAGAATGAGTACGATCATCACCGATATAAAAAGTGGTACTCTCTTAAGATTTTTCGATCATTCTCTCAGACTATCGTCAGAGAATGTAGAAATGCTATATGCACAAAAATGGCAACTTGTACCGAGTTGTAATATTGCGATCAACCTCCATTTGTGGTCGCAATGTGTAATTCTCTCGCAAAATCGACCACCTAAAACAATAGTACCAATAGGAAATGTGTCTTTTCATAGCTTGAATTGTTCATCCAACCATCGAGCTCTATGTGTATGCCTCACATACTCATAAACAATTTCATCCTTAAATTTTCTCATAAATTGAAAAATGGGCATTTGTTCTCAGAACTAGCTCACACCGCTTTCGACTCTTTTCCATCTTTCAACCGGTATGCAACTCGATTTATATTTATCAAATTCAACTAAATTATGTCCTATTGTACCTTCAATTTTCTCATGGATGTAACTTTCCAATTTAGGTAATCCGCCGCATGTACTACAACTTCCATCTAAACAATCCTCGACTATAAAAAAATTGTCCAACTTCTTTTTCACAAAATATAGTAGGAATGAAATCCTGGATGATATTGGTGGAACTTGAACACCACATTCGATAACATAGTTTCGTAATGAAAATTAGAACGAATACGTAAAAATTTAGCATAATGCATCGCAAATTCAACATGTTGCCTACAACAACAAGTGGTGCAAGCAGCATGGTTGATTTTCACATAGAATGGTTTCAACATTTCAAAAAAATGTTGACTAATTTTAATTTCTAGATTCTCTTGTTCAAACTTACGAAAAATTGAGTTTGAGTCATATCTAAGAAATGCTTGGATGTGGTTCACGATTAGTAGAACCAACTCTCCGCTTTATAACATCTCTTGTATTAGGTGAAACTCTAGTGTTATCATGCCAAAATTTAATAACAACTTCTCTTATAAAGATCGTAATTATTTTTGTCCTTACGCGGTGCTCTAGCAGCGTAAAATGCCCAAAAATCGGCATTATTGAGTGATCAAGGATATTACGCTTTCAATTGCTTTCATTAGAGTTTTTCGATTAACTTGCAACATTCGACTTGTTTCGCGTAATCAAACGTTGTTTTTTTATTGATTCACTTACAACACTAGTAGCAAGTACACACGACAATATTACTATCCCTAGTGCCTCTCGACACCAACAAAGGTGATATGCATCATGAAGGTTTTCAACAATCAGAGAGGTTTGACCACGTATATTAGATGTTGTCAATCCTAAGGTGTTTAATGTAGGTCTCATTTTAATCAATTTCATCAAACTAACTAACAATCGACATCTTTGGGAATCATTTAAAATTTCAAAATGATTATCCCAAATTTCAAAGGGCTTTTCTTCCGATTTGTCATTCGTAAAGTTTGTCGATATTGGTTTCAAAATGTTTTCATCAATTTCAATAAAAATTAGGTTTCTTACGTAAAATCCTAGGAGGTGTTTTTGTCAAATTTTGCTTGTCTACGCTTTCAACATGAATTTCCTTATTCACATTTTCATCGTCTCCTTCAATTTCAACATTTGCTACATCATGAGTATTTAATTCTTCTTCAACATCGATGAAAGAAAAACTTCTTCATCACGAGTATTTAATTCAACTTCAACATCGATGTAGAGAAACATTACCTAGTTCTTCATTGCTTACAATAGTTGGGATCAAGATGAACCTCTTCTAGATTCACGAAGTTTCCGCATTCGCTCAAAGATTTTGAATTTTGTTGGCCTCTAATTCGCTTGGTGTTTTTTTACTTAATGACTTCCTTTTTTGACTTCGCTTTTTGTCTCCCATGATGTTTTGCTTCCATGATAAGAAAAACGTGCGTAAAAGACAGAATTTCGCAAAGAATTCATACGGTAAGGTCGAGAGTAAAAATCACATGGTAATTCAAACATCGGGATGTGTGTAAATATGATTTATAAACCGCGATCGCGCTTTATAAAGCGATCATCGCGCTTTATAAAGCGCCGCAGGTTTATAAAGCGCGATCACGGTTTATGTTTAAAAACCACGATCGCGGATCTATCTCGCCAACCTAAGGCTCGAAAATCTTTGTTTTTCCCAACCAAAGCTATGGAAGGTCATTATGAAGTGTAAAAGGTCAAAAACCTCAAATCTGCTTCTTCCAAAGACTTGAACCATGCTAAAAACTGAAAACATTTCACAAAAATGGTGCCATCACAGTAGGGGAGACTCTTAGCTTCATAGAAATATTGTTTTTAAAGTGAATAGAATAAGATAAATATCATTTTATAATTTTTTACTAACAATAGGTCTTTAAGACATTTTTTTCCGTGAATGTTCATGTCTACGTTTAAGACTACAAATTTTGTTTCGCTTATCAAAATATGATAAAACTTATACCATCCCAAGCGTGGACAAATTCTATACACGTTAAAAAAAAAAAAATTGATTTCGATATTTTTTGATATAGTTATGGCGGGCAAACGGAAAGCGCTCCGTTTTCTAAATATTTTCAGACCACTTTCACGGAAAAAATCATAAAAAAAATATTGCTAAAAAAATACAAAATAAAATCCATCCCAAGATAGACAACTACATCTAACGTTTCACCAAAGGAAAAAAAAATAACAAGATTTGGTCATCCAAAATGCGGCAAACGGACTACAATCTTATAAGTTTTTTTTAAAAAAAAAAACTAAGTCATATAATTTTAAGTGTTTAATATAGCTAAACTTGTCCGTTTTTTACAAAAATTAGTATTTTAGAAACTAGATTCCGAATGCTACGATTCATATTTATATAATTTTTTCTAATTTAGAGTGCGTGTATAGCTAATAATCCCTACAAGTTGAGATTTTGCTGTTTTTATGATGTCCATATGATGTCCACGATGACCCTATATTTGTCCATCCTCATTAATTGGTTGAGCATCAAAAGATGTGAAAACAAAGGTTGTTAGTCATGTATGATATTATTTCTTCAAGCTTAAATTGTTTCTTATCGCATTTGTAGTACTTCTCACGAACCTGCCGGTTCACAAAGATTTGCCCTCAACATTATTAGTACCCAGAATCTCACCAATCATTGATTTCATTTTCCTCATGGCTGAGGTTTTCTTGTTTATCATCTTCTTTTTCTCATGGATACTTTTTAAAGTGGCATATTCGTGTTTCAACTTATACCTCTTCATGCTATCATATTGTCTCTATTGGATATTCATGGGTTTCCCATGATATTAAAACTAAGAAAACTTTCCCGTGCCCATAAATGAAACCTTAAAAGCTACCTTATTTCTAATATGAATTGCATTATGTAATTTTTTTGGTTTTAATTAGGTTATCTAGATCATATCGGTTGTAGATACCAGTTTACAATCTCAATCCCCAATTCACAATAACCACAATTGAATTCCAAGTGAAAAACTATATATATTTGGTTAGTTCATGATGTTTCTTTTGTTATTTTTGATGGTATAAACTTCTCTCCTTAAAAAATAAAATCTATTATTAAAGTACAACAATTCACAACGATAGGAAAACCATTCACACAATAAGCACAAAACCAAAAACATTCACACCAAAAATACAGCTCCAAATGTTTCAAAAACACAACACATAACCACTTCAAAAACAATTAGAAAACATGAATGAAATAAAATAATAAAAATGACATTAAAAAGTTTTCTCCAGTTCTCCAAACTCAAATCTACAAACGTAAATTGGTGATGAGAGTGCAAATGAAAAAGAATAAATGAAAAATAAACACAGAAAAATATTATAAGAACCATTCAAATCATAAAAGTAGATTGAAAAACTACACAAACCATAAAAGCAAACTCGGAACCTATTGATATAGATATAGATATCACAATGCATAAATCTTTCAAAAAATTTAAACTGATTTAGACTTCACCAAAACAGAGTTAAACACAAAGTTAACATGTCACATTGTAGAACACTAACTTACAGTCATAGAAAAACCTATCACTATAAAATCATGGAAATAACAAATCAAGTCTTTCAACAATGAAACTCACTATTCCTTTTATCTAGCTTCATTTTTCTAGAGAAACAACCAATCTAATTCAGCCCATTTTATTCCATATAACATAAACACAAATTGATATCGCTAATAGCTAAACAACTACAAACTAGAAAGAATCTTTTTCAAACAAACAAGGAAAAATAATCTAAATTAGCATTTTTCCGTAAATCTTACATTACAATAAAGGTCAATGATAAGAAGCAACGTAGGTCCATTTTCTTAAAAAAGAACATATCTGAACATTATACCTAACCCTAAGCTTAGTATAGCTGTAAAAAACACTTGATAATAAACCGTATTCGTCAAACATTGAATCGATGATCATAATAGAACATATATGAACCCTCACATTAACAAAAATAAACCCGTGCATTACCTAAATAACACTTCTTAACCCTTTGCAATCCAAAGATCAAATTGAACATAGGCAATCGTAACCCTCTCATGTATTTGTATCAAGTATATGGGTAGAAAATAATAAATATGAATAGATGAAAATATCATTTGTATGGAAGTCTAGGGGCAGAAATTAAACTATTTCTTAGACATATATGCTAGTAAGACTTGATACTTGTTTTCTAAAAATTGATTCTATTTCAAAATGATGTGCCTTCCCTTTCATCTCACCCCTATCCCACATCTCTTGGTGAGCATAATTTAATTGGTTGGGCTTGAACTCTGTGTTGAAGTCCTTAGGTATTGGCTATTACGTAAAGAAAGAAATCATGAATATTTTAGGGTTGTTCTCTATTCCTGCGATAATTGATATTGAGGGAAAGATGAGCGATATCGGTCTCATTGAATGAGGTTGGAATTCCCTAAATAATAGGCTCTACCGTGTTCGGAGTAGGCCCCCTTGATTCTTAATTTGCACGATTTTTATTCCTCTCACCGATAACGATGTGAATGCTCTTTTAATAGACTCGTGATGGGTTGATTGCTTTTATTTTTGATTTGATGAAATCGGTGGTCTCTTTGATGATTTTGGCATTCTCTTTGACCTCCATTAGTTTATTTTGCCTAGGGTAGAATCATGATATCAATTAATAAGGAATATTGTTTTCGTGCTGGTTAATGCTCCCACATATTGCATATATAGCTAGGTAACACAAATCATCGTTTAGGTCTTTAATGGGATAAAAATTCCTCACAAAGATGTTCCATATTCGATGCAACACAAATAGTTTTATAGGTATTTTCTTTTTCTTCACCCGTAGGAAACCAAATGCTATTTACATAGTGGTGAATGAGTGGTCACTTTGGGCATGACAAAATGCAATCATTTGTGGAGGAAAAGTGTTTTTGGCCCGGGATGTATAAGGATTTAAAGGCTATGTGGAGAGCTGCAGTCTTTCAATTAGCGTAAGGTGCAAGTCGAATACATAATCGTATCAGATTGCATTGGTTTGAGTTTTCCCCCAAAAGAAATAATAGTCTTAAGATTATATCTTGTGAATGACTCCTTAATTGAAGAATGGTTGGTTGTCTTGCCAATAACCTAGTTTTAAGTCCTTGTTTTGAGGTTCTACTTGTGCCTTTAAATTATTTTGTTTATGCCATTGTTTCTCAACAATTGATGCGATTCATCATTGATCTTCTCCAAATCATGAGATTCTACTCTTATTTTTTGGGGTTAACCTCTTTTATGTTTCTTGATATGTTTCCATTTATTCCCGTCTTTTTCTCATTCATCACATATATATATATATATATATATATATATATATAAGATCAAATGCATAATATCTACTAAGGTACTTGCAATCGCAACATCTAGAAACAATCCTTTTCGCCATAATGCTTTGTTGATGTTTCAACTCTCCTATTTCGGTATCGGGGAGAGTATGGTAGTAAAGGTCAACTCGACATTGGGAATCGGTGGGTATAGTTGTTGGAACACTATGAATGTTTCGTATGTATTAAAAATCTACATGTGTTAGTTGTAGATTCCCATCAAAGTCTACAAAACTTTTGCACCTGACATACACAGCTTTGAAGATGGGTATTGGAAAGCGAAATGAATCAATGAAATTGGATGCCACAAAAGGAGGATTTTTCCAACACAAAAACCTATCATAATCGGAAGGATGTGTTGATAATGCGAGATACATATTTTCAGAAGAAAGTATAAAATGTTCATCTGTTTCTCCCAATAAAGCAAGGTTTACAAAATTTGAGTTTTAATAAACGCATTCATTCATAAAGTTTTATCCATTTTAGTTCAAAATATCAATTTCTATGTTCTTGTTTTATTTGTATCCCCTAAATTGCTCGATCTCTAGCAAATTGGTTATCTCAATCTAATAGATAATCCCATTGCAGTGCCTATGAATAAGGTTTCTTTATAGTATTGCGGAGAGAGTCATTGTTACAAATACCTGGATAAGTATTCGATCGAAATCCAGAAACCATGGAGTTACAAATAAACCATCATGTCCCTAGAACCATGGACCATCCATCAAGCAGTGCTGATAATCCTATAATTCCCTAAAATGGACAGCAAAAAATCCTTTGGAACAGAGAGATTTCACATTTCTTGGTCCAGTTCTCGAAAACCCACTGATACACAACGGAAGAGGAAGGCCAAAAACCATTAAACCATCCAATCACTACATTCCTTGATAAATTCTGATAGTATTCCTCCACTTCAGGGTTCTCGATGATTAAGGAAGGAATATCCTCAACCATATCAACCAGGTAGGCCTGATTGTTTGGTGGTTGTTTGCTTGGGGATCGGCCACCTTGATTTTCTAGCATATCTTTGAATGAGGTTGTCTTATGGAGGGTGAGCCAATCCTCATCTGCCTTCCTATAGCACCGCCCCCCTCATTTTTGTTAATCTCTTTGCCTTTCTCGCCGGCCCCATACATAATCGTGGCCAATTTTAGAGCCCTAGGGTAAGGGCGCAAGTCTTTCGACTTTTCCCCTCCCCATTACCTGCGCTTCTCCACATGCCCGTATCCCCCAAGACTAGGTCGTGACCACCAAGGAAACCATCCGGTGCCCCTTTCAAAGCCCGAAGGCCTTCGTGATTACTTGGATCCGATTTCTCCGTTGTCCGCTATTTTCATAATTATTCACTCCATCTTTCTCCTAGTCCTAATGTAACCAACACAATTAATATTTGATACAAGTAGAATGATTATATAATCAATTTTTTTTTGTGATAGAGGTTTGTTTCCCTTTCCAATTCATTCAAGAAATAAAAATAAGTGCATTGTTTCAAATAAAATAGTTTTAAACAAGATATCTTGAATACTCCTTTTATGCCAAGCCGCCAAATAATCACCATTTGTAATTTTCCAAACAATCATATGTGTGAATGATGATGTATTCATATGTATACAAAAATACATTTTGTGTAATGGCTATATTTTAAAGAATAACATTACATTTATGAATTTCTTTCCCTTGACACTTGATAAAAGTTAAAGTCAATTAATATATTTATGCCTTTCCAAAAGTGTAATGCCAATAATATAAGATAATATGCCCAATTTTAACAATGGAATACCATAAGCCCACTCCAAACGCCGAAGGGGATGTATTGAAGAAGTAAAACTGAAAGGAGTGAAATAGTAGGAGAGGAAGAGGAGAGATGAAGTAGGGATTTGAGGGAGAAGCACATGGATGGGGAGAATTTTGTGAGGAACCAATGGGAAAGTCTTCTTTCCTACAACCACATGCCTTTTTTCAAATTGTCAAAAGGAATCTCAGAATGCAAGGAATGGTCGATTGATACTACTAATGTCAATAGTTTTTTGTGATTTCATCTCTTGCGTAAATGTAAGGGGAATTCAATTACACGTCTCATGAGACACTTTGCACTTGAAGGGGCCAAAATAGAAAATGGGGAAAATCTAATAGGTGTTGGCTAGGTATGGTGGTTGGAGAAATAGGAGGTGTACATTCTTGTCACACTACTTTTCACCATAGGATTACATGTTTACTAATAAAACCATGAAAGTGTGCATGTAATGTCCATGTTTAAAAGACATTATTTGATTTCTTAAATATAAGATATGATGTACTTACTCTAAATGTGGCAGACCAATACATAAAAGGGGTAGTGTAAGAAGAGGTTGATTTTCAAGGACCAATACATAAAAGGAGGAAGACGGGTGCAGAAGAGAGGGCTAGAGGGAGGAGAAGTGATTTGGAGGGAATAATATTGGGTGGAACCATTTTGAGGAAGCTAACTTTGTTACAAGGAGGAACATATGTAACATGTGCATCTTTTATCAAATGTTTGATGGAGAAAGGGGATACGGTGTGCAAGGCATCGTGGAAATATAGTTTGGAGATATATTAGAATGCAAGGTATTGTCAATGAATGCTTAAAAGGAAAACTTACATTTTTGGTTGAATCTCAAAGTTAACATATGTTACAAACCACAATTTTTACATTGAGGGTTCATTATGTTGTCGATTTCATGCTCATATATGATTATGGTTTCTTTTTAGATTTTAAGAATGTGAATAAGGTTCCCCTCGATAAACATTCGTATTCAGTGGCAGAATCTAGGTGTGGGATATGATGAAAGAAGTAATGAGTATCATCATTCATCAAAAAAGAAAATAGTATCGACATTATGAATAACGATGTATTGCGTTAATTTTAAGCTAAATGGAGGGTCACTCAATCAATGTCATTAACTTTTCCATAAGTTGTGTGGCACCATAAGCATGTCGTACACAAATGAATGAAATGGAATATTCGGTAAGAAAAAATGAAGAAGTAGGCTTTGTTATTATTTTATTTTATCTTTTAAAGTGTTATATTTTTGGTTGGATGACATTTAATATGTTTTTCATCAAAATCGAGTGGTAAGGTACAATTAACATTCAATGATGAAGAACACACAATCTATATTCCACAATTTTTTAAAAATAATATAAATAAGACTAGTTTCTTTTCACCCTACAACAAATGATCTCCCTTTTTTGGTGCATGAAGGGTCCCTGGATTGGTGAAGGAGGGAGCTTAGGATATCCACGTGAAAGTGTTCCCCTCGTAAATCAAGAAAGACGACACCTTAATAACAATAATGTCGTTGCCCAACTTGAAGGCAACGACGTAATCCCAGTTGATAGTTCCTCCCTATACATTAAAAATCAAGTTACAATGGTATTGATACTTTCACGCAAGGGCCAATCATTTCCTGTTAAATAAAACACAATTACTCCTTTCTTAATGGTCACAAAGGATCCTAGGGAGACATTGCTTTGAAAATACAGAACAAAATTGAATGAAAAAGACACACATGACATTCGTTATCTCGCTAATGACCAATATGTGCGATCCCACAATGTCCTTTGATGAAATGATATCATACATGGTATCCTCTAGGTGGATTGAAAGAATCCCAATAAATGGATCAGAATATTGTCAGTGTTGTTGATACATTTAAAATCTAGACAGTGGCAATCACAATATGTTGTTAGAGCCCCACGAGATTTGTATTTGTAAACATGGCTTTTGACATAAATATAAAAAATAAGACATGTATATGTTAAGATTGAATATTTTACCACATTCATTTCAGTAATCCTTATAAAAAGAGACACATTCATAAAATATGGATAATTTAATGGCACGAATAAGAAAATTCATGGAAACAATCAAAATTAACAAAAATGTCATAAATTTCTCAAAATTTCAGAGGGGGAAAGATTATCGTTGTAAAAAGTCTTTTGGCATAAATATTCACTTCTGAATACTCAAAAAAGCATTATTAGTTTCTCCCACATGAAAAAGGAATTGAAATCTAATAAACACTAGGATCTATTAATAGCGGGTGGAAACAAAATAAAAATAGTTTTGTAAACTCTTGACCCATATTTTGTTGATTTGGATGAGCACAATGAAGCCTTCATCCTTGACAAATACATTAATACATGAATATTATAAAATATATTGTTAAATATGAAGTATTTTTGCAATCGATTTTAAAATTACAAATATATGAAATAATAAAATAAAATAAACATGCATCAACAAATATTATCTATGAACAATTCATAAAAATTGTAATTATGTTTAACCCCATGATATAACGTTCAATTATATATAATTAAATATATTTTTCACTATAATAAATTATTATGCCATCAAAGTATGAATGTTATCTACACGACCCTACCTCCTTTTCCGTTGTCAGAGGGGGAAGCCTCAACCCAACTGTGAATGCCTTCAACGTAATAAATAAATATAAACCCTCTCATTATAGATAGCTTGTAATAGCGATGGATGAAAATATATTTCAGATTCCACCATCATTTCCCTCTAATCGCCCATAGGAATTATCCTATGATTTTCTCACTTTTACGATCCATAAATGGCCACAACGACTCTGCATGCATAAAAACATTAAAAAAATGAAAAAGCAAGACAAAAGTAGGATAGATTGATGCTAAAATTTAAAAAGAACAAAATAAAATAAAACACCATGAATGAATTTCAATCTATGAAGGAATGAAAGGAAAAGGAGGTCGCTTGGAGACTTGATCCGATGACAAGGGGGTTTCAAGCTTTGGAAATGGAAGAGGCGCTCAAAACCTAATTTTACCATAATAATTGTTGACGGAGCGCCAATGTGACAAATTTCCTGATTATGTAGAAGAGATTTTCCTCCATGTCGATTCGTTCAAGTAATGAACAATTAAGGTAGCCTGAATAAAATGACTTACATGGATGGTATTATTTCCATCGGATCAAAATAAAAAATTATTATGTCGTCAATGTACTATTGTTATCTACATCGTCCACCCCTTGTCCGCTCTCGGAGGGGGAAGCCTCAACCCAACTGTGAACGCATTCGACACCTTCAACGTAATTATAGTGAAAAATAGGTTAGTAACACACCATGTTTGCTTTATCGATAGTCAGTCCTACCCGAGTCCAGCTTGTCTATAGATTTATCCAGATATAAATTACTACCCTCGGGCATTGGGATCTTTTGAAGGATTCATATCGGAAGGAGATAAACATTGGGAGAGGAAGAGGGGTGAAGATGAAGGGGTTAGAGGGTGGAGAAGTGCAAGGGGAGGCAAAAATAGAAAGTAGAAACAATGTGAAACTCAAACGTTGAACAACATGGCAACGTATATGGAAATCCTTTGAAGGAGACCGCATTGTTGTTGAAGATAATGCGAAAACAATTTATATATATATATATATATATATATATATATATATATATATATATATGTGTGTGTGTGTGTGTGTGTGTGTGTGTGAATGTAAGGAGTGGTAGACAAATATTTCCGAAGTTAAAATGTGTTTGTAGTTTTATCCGTAGCATTTAGAGACATAAAGAAGTGGAGTGGAAGTAGCATCTAAAGGTTACGACGCCATGAGAAGTTCTCCCCATCAACGATTGTGATGACATCGTTATTCAACTATCACCAACAAAAACGGGACATGTGTGGGTTTTGTTGATTTTGATTGACGGAGGAAATTAATCACCTGCATGAGCCACACCTTTTCCATGGATGAGATTATTCATGTATATATAAATCGATCTATTCTCTATATTTTGTGAAATGCATAAGTTTTGTTTTGTTTATGGAGTGGATTTGTTAAAGGGGTTGGTCTCTTTATTCGTTTTTGAGGTTAGAGCCATATTTGTATCAAAACTAACATCAAAGAAAATAAAGCTAATGTTGTGTTACTTGGCGTTGCCCTTTTTCAAAACCCGACTCCAAGTTGGGGATGATTTGAAACTAGTTGAAGTAAAATAAATTAAAAATAATATAACACGATGTTGAGGAAAAATATTTCAATAGTGTCTAAACTAACATTTGCTATAGAATATTTCAAATATCTCCAAAATACTTTTTCAATGAATTGCACACCCCATGCCCTTTCTCCTTCAAACAATTTACAAAAAAGGCACGTGGTCATAACATAGAAGAGTATCACATTGCTTCTTCGTAACACTTTCTGCACCCTTGGACATCACCTCCCTCAAACCCCTTCTTCTTCACCCCTCTTCATCTACCACTGTTTCGATCCCTTCAATTTAACTTCTTCGACACATCCTCTACAACGTTTTTTCAACCTCCACGCTATCACAAATCTCGAGGTGAGGGCCATACGTTGGATAGAATTACAATTTCTTCTTTGCATCTCAACAAGGCCTTTTTATCGAATCCTTCTACCCAGTCATCTCAAATGTCTTCCATCTTCGTCTTCCTTTTCCCCTCCGTGTTCGATATCTCTTTTTTAAATATATCGGCCAACGCCACAGTGCCACTTCAAAATATAGATTACATCACTTGGGTGTTTGATACCTTACCCAAAACACCCAAGTGATGTAACGATCTATGTTGTAGTGCTTTTTATATCTTTCTTTTAATTATTTATCTCGTAGTTTGAGAGAGGTTTGTTTGTCTGCTTTGACATATTTATGTTGATTCAATATTTTTATACTTAATAGTATATAATATTAAATTAAATATTTTGATTAAAATTTTATGAAAACAATTTCTATTGCATTTTATCATGCATAGTCATAAAATTTAATAATTAATTTCAACCATTCACACTTCAACGGTTATTCATCTCCGTGGAAACATTAAAAGTATCATGTATTTATATTTAATTTATTAAAATGAATATTTTAAATTGTAATGCATATATTATGGCAAGTAATCTTTCCATGCTCATCCAAAATTACAAGCCCAAATAATTTGGGTATGACCACCTAATGTTCAAATAAAACCAAATTCTTCTTGCATCATAATAACTCTAGAGTCTAAAAATACTTGGTTGTTGCACTCTGACTTATTTTACGTGTCGTTGAATGGTAAAGTTTTAGATGGTTTCCCCTTTACATTATTTCCACCCTCTCACTTTTCCACCCTCTAACCCCTTCGTCTAGGTTAACCTATTCGGGAATCTACGGATCTATGCTCAATTTCCACTCCCCGAAGCATTTCGTCGCTTACCACGCCCTTCTTCGTCTCTGGGTGCCTAGGTATCCACCGTAAGCCCTTCCATTTTTTGAACCTTGCCGTTCAAGGCTGTGCCATCCTAAGGTGCTACGTCCGGATATATAATCCGTGAGATGGCTCACGCATGTTTGTTGGTAACATAGAGAGAGATGGCAACACCTATTAAGATATGGTCCTCTCTCTCTACATGGTTGGGTTTCCTTTATAGGAACTATGTTCCTATTTATCTTTGTTTCTAACTGGTCGGGTGCTCTTCTCCCTCTCTATTTAGAAGACTTCTTGGATCTAAGAATTAATAATGCCAAGTTTCTTCTTACCTGAATTAGAAAAACATGGTCCAAACAAAGTGGTCCATGTACCCGTGGAAGATTCGACAACTATTTTTGCTCCCGCTTCGCCAGGGGGCACTCCCGATTGAGTAGTTTTTTTTAATGCTAAAAAAAAAGAAAGACAAATAGTGATTGATTCGGTATCGGTAAAGGTACGATTACAAAAATAGGATAAGGAGGAGTACAAATTAAATTTGACTAAATTGGAAATAATATTCCTGCATGAATCCAATTTATTCCTAGGAGTATGACGTGGTACTCAAGCACCATCCCGAAACAGGTTTAGTGACGTAACAACGGACCTATGTCCTTCCCGTGTCGATCTATTCCCGTTCCCGGATACGGATCCTAAGAAAGCGCTTTCAATGACCTATATTAAAACGAGATAAATAGGACTATATTCTCGAGCGAATGTCTCCACGAATTAAGGTTTGTGGATAACCCGCAACACCCTATACCCTATATTTGAGGGGGAGCGGGAAGGTAGGGTCATCATGAGGCTACAGGAGCCGAGTAGATAGGGGCTCAATCACAATCAATTTATTCAAGCACAAGGAAAACCATTAATGAAAAAGGATATATTGAAGATTTGAATGCACTCATCACAAGATTAAAAATGATTTTTGGGAAAATTCGTGGATTCAATTTTCTCTCTCCTCCTTTGAAAATCTTTCACTATAAATTGTAATGAGGGCGGTGTTCTAATGTTGGATAATTCTGCTTTGCACCCTCCCTTCTTCTCTTGTCATAAGTGATTTTGTGGATTTCAAACCTCCCATTCAAACTGTAATGCAATTTTTCCCTTGGCCATTGTAATGCACCGTATCAAATCCATGGAGCAATAATATAAGTCTGTGGATGAATTTCAACCCTCTCTTGTGTTCATTGCATTCTCCTGATCTTTCATTGCAATATTGGTTATTTGTGCATGTTAGATTGTGTTACATGTTTTGATGGTTTGTGTTTAATGGTGAATGGATTTGTGATAAGAAATTGATCTGTGTTGATGTTCATCCTCTTCAATCTTGTTCATTTTCATTTCTATGTAAGGAAAATTATCAACATTCCTTTTGGTGCATCACCCCCAGTAGAATTAGGTTTTAATTTTCTTGCATCCTTCTTCCCTGTCTCCTTGGAATTTTAGAGTAGGGTTTAGATTAGTTTCTCAGGATGGTGAGTGGTGATATATACATGAATAGGAAGTTGACCTTTCTTTGGAGAGATTTCCTGATTGCAAAGTACCCCACTTTGGGAAAAGCTTCATGTTATGCAATTACATAGAATGTCTCAATCCTTCGAATTTCAAATCGAATCAACACACGATTAAGTTGAGTGAGTCAATGGAGAAAGCTAGATGGCTTGAATCATAAAGAAAAATGTATCCCGAGTAATTATAACAATTGGATTTATTATTATTCCTAGTAATGAAGATAATTTATCGAAAGTAGGGAAAGTGAAGTTTGAAACTCATGTCATTGAGAGAGAGAGAGAGGAAAAGAATACCGAACTAACTATCTATCCTCACCCGTTAGTGGATAACTCACCCGTCGATCCCCGTGACCTTCACGAACCGGGTGAACCGGGCCCTTTTCGATTGAGACCATGGTATGATGAATCTACCACCGAATCTACTTAGGATTCATAATAATCCATTATTTCCTACAAAAATCAGTAATAAAATTTCAAAGAAAAATATTTGCGGAGATATTCCAATTTATTTTGGCAAAATAGTAGTTATTCTTGAACTATTTTTTTACCATGTCAGCGTTTCTTATAGAAGTGATTAAATTGGCAATAGTATCGTTACCCATGACACCCCATATATAGATAGAGTCCCATATCTATATAGAGGGACCAAACCTCGCCCCCCTATCCTATCCTATCTTATCCTATCCTTGCCATTTGTTGCTCAAACTGCAACATAAAATGGCCATCTATCTATACTATATAGAGGGCCAACTAAACTATATACAAACCGACTAAATTGGATCCACTTTGAATTTGATAAATGTATTGCTTGTGAAGTATGTGTGCGTGTATGCCCGATCAATCTACCTGTTGTGGATTGGAAAGTCGGAACGGATATTGGTAAAAAACGATTGGAAAATTATAGCATTGATTTTGGAATTTGTATCTTTTGTGGGAATTGTGTCGAATATTGTCCCACAAATTGTCTGGCGATGATAAGGAACTTGACCCTATCCATTTGACTCTCTATATCATATATCTCTATATTAAATAATTTGAATAATTTATACGTTAGTGGATAACTTAACAAACCATCATTCTCACCATTAAACTACAACTCTTCTCACCTTTTGAATTAATATAATTATATAAATAAAAACACACAAAATGTTGACAATATAATAATGTATTTTAAATCATTTTGTTTATTTCTACTTATATCTTACTCATTTTTAAAAATTGAAATGGTAAGACTACGGTTATCAAGTAAGAGTTATATAAGAATGGAAGGGTTTATTTTAGATATTTCCAAATTTATTTAAGGGAGATAGAAGAATATTATTTTTTAAATTTGCATAAGGATTTTTATGTTAGTGAGCTTGAATACGAGGTTTAAATCCTTGAATCAATGCCTTGTAATTGAGAAGGTATGTCGAATGTTCAAGTTTTGAGCTTTGTTTAATCGTCCTAGGTGGATTTTTTTCCCTGAATAAATAACCTCTAAATATGTAAAGATATTAGCTATTTTTTTGTTAGTGCTCAATATTGAAGTGTAGCTATGGTATGGTATCTTGACCGCCAAGTAACACAAACGCTTTTTCATATATATATATTAAAAATTAGAGTGTATTAGATATAGTGTAGGCCATTATTGGGTGCTCTTGTCCTTGGTAGGATTGGAAAGGGGTTTGTAAAGTTCATATGTTTTGGGGCATTTTGTATTGTGACTCTTTTTTTTTGAGTTTGGAGCAGGTTACACTTGAATGTGTTGGTGTTTTTCTACACTAAAACGGAGAATGCATTTTCAAGGAAAACAAATTTAAGCATGTTAGTCAATTTCCTTGTGACTTCGCTACGGAAAATTGAAATTATAGGTTGCCTTTAGAATGCGTGCTCACAAGCATGTTACAAATTTAAGATAATATGTTTTGACATTATTTTAATGTTTTAATAAAAATGATTTTATAAATTTTTGGATTCATTCATATTTATGTCAAACATGCATTCCCTGGAACAAAAGCTCGTGATTTGAGGCTTTAAAAATTGCAGGCCCAAATAATCTGGGTATGACCACCTACTGTTCAAATAAAACCACATTCTTCTCGCAACATACTAACTCTAATAATTTTTTTTTGACAAATTTGTTGTGTTGTTCTTGGACAGTAAAGTTTCAACTTCTTTCTCTTCCAATTTTTTTACCCTTTTAGAAAGAACAAAATAAAATAAAACACCATGAATGAAGTTCTGAATCTATGAAGGAATGAAAGGAAAAGGAGGTCGTTGGAGACTTGATCCGATGACGTGGGGGTTTCAAGGTTTGGAAATGGAAGAGGTGTTCAAAAACCTACTTTTACCATAATAACTGCCGACGAGCGCCAGTGACAAATTTCCTGATTATGTGGAAGAGATTTTCCTCCATATCGATTCATTCAAGTACTTGAAAAGTAATGAACAGCTTAAGGTAGCTCGAATAAAACAACTTACATGGATGGTGTTATTTCCGTCGGATCAAAATAAAAAATTATTATGTCGTCAATGTATTGTTTTTATCTACGCTATCCACCCCGTTGTCCGTTGTCGGGGGAAAGCCTCAACCCAATCAGAATGCCTTCGATGCCTTCATCGTAATTATAGTGAAAAATAGGTAAGTAACATGCCATGTCTCTTGTATCGATAGTTAGTCCTTCATGATTCCAACTTGTCTACGATTCATTTAGATATAAATTGCTACCCTCGAGCATCGGGATCTTTTGAAGGATTCATATTGAAGGAGAGAAACATTGGGAGAGGAAGAGGGTGAAGATGAAGGGGTTAGAGGGTGGAGAAGTACGGGGAAACAAAAATAGAGAGTATAAACAATGTACTAAAACTCAAACATCAACAACATGACAACACATATGGAAATGCTTTGAAGGATACTGGGTTGTTGTTGAAGACAATGCATAAACACTTTATAGATATATATGTGAATGTAAGGAGTGGTAGAAAAATATTTACGGGTTAAAATGTGTTTGTAGTTTTATCCGTAGCATTTATAGACATAAAGAAGTGGAGTGTAAGTATCATCCAAAGGTTGTCAGACGTCATGTGAAGATCTCCCCATTAACGATTGTGATGACATCGTTATTACACTATCACCGACAAAAACATGACATGTTTGGGTTGTTGATTTTGACTAGATGGAGGAAATTAATCACCTGCATGGGCCACACCTTTTCCATGGATGAGATTATTTATGTCCATACAAATCGATCTATTCTCTATCTTTTTCCACCATCAGTTCCATGTTGCGAAATGCATAAGTTTTTTTGTTTATGGAGTGGATTTGTTAAAGGGGTTGGTCTCCCTATTCGTTGTGGAGGTTGGAGCAATATTTATATCAAAACTAACATCGAAGAAACTAAAGCTAATGTTGTGTTACCTGGCGGTGCCCATTTTCAAAACTTGACTCCAAGTTGGGAATGATTTGAATCACTGCAATCTCAGCTTATCTCGCCAAGAAATACTACGAAAAATTCTTGTCGAAGATGGGACAAAGGAATCAAGCGGTGGCGTCATTTTTTGTTAATTACAGGAAGCGATTCATATTTCCTTGAAATGACTTAGTAAAGGAATTTAAAAATAACTTATAAGTGAAATGAAATTGTGTTTTTATTATTCAATATATTCTTTAAAGTTTCATATTTTATTACATGCTAGAAAATGAGAATTCCAACTAAAATTTTATAATTATTCTTCATATATATTATAATATTGCATTGATTACAAAGTTCCGTTTTGTCACATAACTAGACAAGTTTATTAACATTCATCTATTGTGGAAATTCAAGAAGAAGTTAATAAATGATGAAAATATAGAGAATCATACAATGTCAATATAGATTGGAAAAAGTAACGAATGCTTTGTTGTAGATTAAATAAAGGAAAAGGAAGCGATTTTCTTGTAATTAAAAAAATTGAAGAATAGGTCGATGAATAAAAACAATTGATGAACACCTTTCCAAACGTTTTATGGCTGAAAACCCTGAGTATTTTAAGAGTATAGGGAGATCGAAGGAATTATATGAAAAATTAACTAAGAATTTCTCCAAAATTCCAACTCCCGTTGAAATTTCAGGTAAAATATATACTGTTTAAGTCATGTAATATTTTCTTTATGAAGGGCTCCCACCACTTTCTTCTGCGGAGCGATGGAAGAGCCTTCTGAAATAGGGGATCTTATTGCAAATCTGTCTCCGTTTGATGAAGTAAGTAGAAATTTACCGTCAGATGGTTTTCCTCAGTCAAGTTTCGGCTCAAGCTCCTTTTTGGAGGGCGCAGGAGAAGTGGAAGCTCTTCTTACGGACAACTGCCTGTCATGGCATCATTGCAGTGCGCAGGTGAAGTGGAAGCACTTCTTACCGACAGATGTCTGACGTGTTATTATTGCAGTCTATTTCTATATTCTAATATTTAGTAACTATGCATGTTTTTGAAACCGTTTGATCAAAATTAAATAATATTGTGTCGTTGAAGTACAACTCTTATCTACATCATCCAACTCTTCTCCACTGTCAAAAGGGGCAAGGTTGATCACAATTTTATACGCCTTCGGCATAATTATGTCCCTCATTATAGAAATTAATGATATTTGAAAATATATTTCAATTTATATCGAAAACAATTGAGTTTTAAGTTAAAGCCTATCATTTATAGGTTACAATAGAATACGCTAATAAAAATTTAAGGCTAAACGGCCTTGAAATACTAGTTTAAACTACTATGAGTTGAAATAGATAATCCTACCAAACAATAAAAGTCAAGATTATTTTCTATTAGGATCTATTATTTAGTGTGTAATTAATGTATATATATGCTTTTACTTATTAATCTTAAGTTATTATCCTTTGGTTATTTTGTCTACTTCATGAATTACATACTATATTCTATTAGGTATTTCACACCAATATAATGTAAGCTCTATTTTTACTCCTTCAAAAGAATTTCTATTGCGAATTCAATGATATTTATGTTGAATATACAAACATAAAATCTCATTCGTAAACACTATTTCTTTTCTAAATATAAAAATTAATTCTTTCAAGTCTTACCAAAATAATTGTGATAATCAAAGCTTGTGTTTGGTCTCACCATTGCATCATATATTATATACGACAAACTCAATAATAAAAATCATAAATAAAATCTATGAAAAAAACAAAATACCAAAACCATATCAACATAAGGTTTGAGAGGGATTTGATAGGCCTCTAGACATGCCAAATAATCTAGTAGTGTTTTTGGTAAGTGTGGAATCTCTCTACTTTCTTTAAATAATAAATGGTTTTATATTATATTCTTTACTAATTATTAGTGTGCATCCCAATGAATTTGAAAACAATGTAATTTTTAATAATTCAAGATAGTTTGAAGTTTTTTTGGAAATTTATTTGAGAGATACAACTAGTAATTGCATGTAAAATGTGCGATTGAAATATTTAAGGTGATGTGATAGACAAGTTAAACTTGATGGAGTGAAACATTAGATGAGGAAGAGAGGTGATGAAGTAGGGGTTTGAGGAAGGAGAAGTGAAGTGAAGGGGTGGGAAAAAGATGGGAAAACAAATGTAAAACCATTCTTTCTTATGGGTAGACACAAATGAACCACATGTCATGTTTTTCAAACATTCGAAAAGGAAAAGGGTTATGATGTGGCCGTCGATGGAAACTTCAAGGAAAACTTACATATGTTTTAATCCTCAAGTCTATAGATGTTAGATATACAAATTTTGCATTTAGGGTTCCCAGTCATTGATTTAATGCATATTTGTGAATAGTGTTTCTCATCATAAACATTCATGTTGAGTTGTAGACCAAGTGTGGGACATGATGACATTAATTTGGGAAGATATTTACACATATCTAGAATGTTTCGTAAAGTTAGAAAGAGCAAAGAAATATATTGTGCGCTGATAGTTGCGTATGATTTCATACTTGATACTTTGAAGGATAAATTGAAAATGGTGAATTTAGTGTTGAAAATATGTGAAGATCCTAAGAATATTATTAAGATAAGGACATTGGAAGAGGAGAATGTAGTCCTTGTGGTGAAGAATAATGATACTTTGGGGTGTGAGGAAAGGCTTACATTAATAAGCAGAGAAGTGCGATGCGATTAAGTCATATAGGGAGCCTCATGTTGATAGAATCAAAGAAGTGGGAAAGTTAATGGTGTGACGTATGGATGTGATGGATAACATGGTGTTAGGATTGGTGAATGTTGTAAGGGTGTTGAAGCATAAGGGCGAATACACGAGTTTAGATAAAATAGATGTTGTGTTGGTGACATTCCTACTCGGAAAATAATGGACTCAACAATCGGGAAGAGTTGGAAAAAGATATCAAGAATGAGTACCTGATAGATCATGATGTGTGTCATTTTGTAGCCGGGGAGGTGATCTAACTGCACTCAGATTTGTGGAGAGATGGATAGCACTTTGAAAGGATTTTGATCTAACCCTCACTATTTTAGGTTGTGCCTTTCAACCAAGGTAAGAGAACCTATATTGTAACCTCTGTTTTATGTAGGAGGTGGAGATATCCTTATATTTATGCATATTGTATGGAGATGGCCTTGGGAAAACATGATCAATCTTCCATTATTCAAACTCAATAGAGTTGTCACTACTAAATGATGGAAATGCTTTCAAGACAAGGCAAGGGTTACTTCTAGAGACATGGTGTGATCTGATTTGCCTTGTGCATTTTTGTAGATGGGTTAGATCCTTTTGTTGACACACAATGCAATGTAGGGGTAGTATGGGTAGGATTAGTTTGTTTGAATGAATTTTTTTGTGGGGTGTTGATAAGACAAACTGGGATATATCAGATCTTTGACAACCTCTACAATACTTGAACAACTATCAGATAAAATGCTTCAAATAATCAGGATATTCTTTCAACCAGAAGAGGCATAAATGGAAGCCCAGTTGCACTCTTCACACAATCTTTGAGAATTCACCACAAAATCTTGAAGTAAAGAACTCAATTAAACACAAAAATCCATGATCAAACCATGCCTAAGGTACCCCCAAAGGCTTACAAATCAATCTCTGTAGTCAAGGAAGGTAAAGTGATTTTAAATTTGTTTATCTCTTTATCAGATGAAGGCTCTTCTGAACATGAGATTGCAAATGCCACTAAACTATCAACAAAAAATGGAGATTCTGTGTGATTTCTAAAGACTTTCAATGCAAGATTGCAACAAGAACAATGAAAACTATTTGCAGGCATTTAAAAATGATAACAAAGACATCATATTGCCCAGAAAAACATAGATTAACTCAAAATCTTGTTAGATTCATCAGCAGGGGAGAGTTTCATGAACAATCTCAGAGTTGTGTGATGGCTATACACTTGTAACCAACTCACATACATGAAGATCCAACACAAAAGAAATTATTCTGGTTCTTTGGTGGGTTTTTCAGAAAAATGAGCTTTCTAAATTTTCTCATGATTTTCAACTTCCCCCCTTTTACAATTTCTCCAAAATGCATTATATACCTCATGCCACATTGGAGCCTTCTTTCCCAAGAAAAGAATATGCCATGGGATCAAGTTTGTTACAAAACAATCCTCATGATTCAATGAAAATGACATCAAATAAAAAACATTCATGCAGGTTGCGAGGTGTGCCCAAAAGATTAAATCATTACAAATATCTGGATCATTATCCATCCTGGAGGCATGTTTTTCATCATTGAGGCATGCAAACACCTTTTTCTCATCATTTTCACCTTTTTACCTTTTCAAATTACCTCTGCAACTTTTGATTTTGTCATTTCACGTGTTTTCTCGGGATGGGAAAAAATTACTTCAAAAACATCTCAAATCAAAAATTAAGCCATGAAAGTGATGCCAATGATCCTGGAAGGCCAAGATGACACAAAATCACTATAAATTTGATGAATTTTGATGCAAAAATCATGATTCCAAGCTTCTGGAGCTCCCATGGTGGTCAAAACAAATGGATGCACATCAACCATCGATCTTATCCATCTTTTAATCTTGCCCTCCACTTTTAGAAATAAGCTTGAGTTACCTTTTTAATTTTTTTGATAAAAACACATGGCAAAAAATGATTGGGAAAAATTTGGATCATTTTTTACTTTTCCACATTTTTGGAAAAATGGAAAAATTTTGACTTTTTCTCCCCACCCCTCCCCTTTGAAATTTTGAGCTGACACATGTGGCATATGGTGGGTCCCATTGAAATCATGCTTCAATTCTACACATTTTGACCTTTTTGGAAAATTGGGAAAATTTTCACTTTTTTTCCCCATGGGCCCACACCTCCGATTTCTCCTCACCACGTGTCTCCTTGTCTTCGTAAAATCTAAAATCCATGGGCCTCCAATTTTCATTTTAACTCCTTTTTTGCTAAAAGGAAAAAAATTCCCTTCCATGGCCCCACCCCCCTTTCCTCTTCCCAACTCCATCTTCTTGATTTTGGGCCAGGCTCTTCAAATTTTGATTTTTAGCCTTTTTTTAAAAGGGAAAAAATTCTCTTTGTCTCCACCCTGCACCTTGCCCCAATGCCACATGTGTCCTCATTGATTCACTGTGGGCAAAGGCTTAAAATTTTTTGATTTTTAACCTTTTTGCCAAAAAGGAAAAAATTCCATTTCCCTCCATGGCCCGCACTTCCCTCTCGACTTTCTCCTTGGACACGTGTCCACTCATGATTTGTTTAGGGCATGCTTAAAAATTTTGATTTTAACCCTTTTTGAAAAAAGGGAAAAAAATCCCCTTTCCCTCTCATCGACCACCACCACCCCTCTGCTTGCCTTGTGCCATGTGTCCTCCTCTCCTTTGATGGAGTGGGGGCAAAAACTTATTTTGAAACTTTAGAAAAATAGAGCTAAAAAACTCTAAGTCCCCCATCGGCCCGCTCCTCCCTTTTTAGGACACGTGTCCACTCCCGATTGGTTGCGGGGCTTTGGACCAATTTTGACTTTAAATTTTTGCAAAATAAGGTCTAAAAACCTTAAGGGAATCCAACCACCCACCATCCCCTACCCAATCAGAACATGCCACGTAGGCAAATTTGGAAAAAATGGGTCCCTGGGCCCGAAAATGCCCCATTTGCTTGAAAAGGTGAAAAATGAAAAGTTAGAACACTGCCTCCCACCTTTCCTCGGCCAATGAAAACCCACCACATTTGCCAATACCTTCTGAGGATGAATTTGATGGGAAAATGATGCCCGTCTGACCATCAAAATGTAAAAAAATTCTAGGGATGCCCTAGAATTCAATTTTTTCACCAAGGATGGCAGATTTTTTATTTTGAATCAACTGAACCATGATTTTTACAACATTTTCGATCTAGGATTTGGATTTTCAAATACAAACAAGTATGATTTGATCAATTTTGATTTTTCCATGATCTAGCAAAGGGAAAAATGACATAGCCCACAAAATTGGAAAAACTAGGGCACAAAAAAGGGCAAACTTGGATTATTCTTTCAAATTAGGGAAAAACAACAAGTTTGTGAGCATTTTTAAAGCATTTCAATTGGAGGGGAAGAATTTTAGACCATCAATTCAAAGGATAAAACATTTTTTGAGCAAATATAGATTTGAAAATTTAGGGCAACATGGTGCAAGCTCAAAAATGGCACCAACATCGGCTCTTGCTTGGGGATGGGCACTCCCAGTGAGTGCCACAAGGACAAAAAACGTAGACCAAGTGCCAAAATATCCATTGGGAAAAGGAGTCAAGAGCCAAAATCACCAAAAACCAACTGAGAACCCGAAAAAAAAAAGGCTGCCACACAACAAGGAAAAAACACAAAACCACAAAAAAAAAAAAAAAAAAAAACCAAACACTATACAACTATACAATTGGTGCATACCTCAAATTTGGGGATTAATCCAAGAAATGTTTCAAATGTCTACCATTAATAGTAAGCTCAACAATTCCCCATCTAAGTCCTTGAGAAAGAAGGTATGTTCACCAATTCTGATATCAATGGCATAAGGGCCCATCCATAATGCATCAAATTTTCCATGCTTTCCCTTGTCTTCATGCCTACTATCCCACAAAAAACCAGATCTCCAACATTGAAGGCTCTAGGAGTGACCTTCTTGTCAAACAATCTCTTCATTTTTCCCTAAATCTGACATGCCTTTGATGGGATGCTCTTCTCTCCTCATCAAGCTCAATAATCTGATTGATCCTTGATTCATATGGGCCAAGCTCTTGATCTTCCAACTGTTGGGAAAACTGAAATGAAGATAATTGTAGGTGCAAGGGCAAAAATCTTGAGTTCCATACACCAATTCAAATGGGCTTTTACCAGTAGCTCTTTTAGGAGTTATCCTATCAGCCCAAACTACAAATTTCAATTGTTCACCCCATTTCTTCTTGTTTTTCTCCAAGGTTCTTCTAATGATCTTCAACAAATTCTTATTGTTGGACTCAACTTGTCCATTCCCTTGGGGTTATAGTTTGAAGAATAAGTCAGATTGATTCCATATTCATTGCACATTGCCATTAAAGGTTTGGCTCTAAAGCACATGGCATTATCAGCTACAATCTTGACTGGGACTCCAAATCTACATATGATTTGATTCAACAAGAAGTCCATAACTATTTGGTGTGTTGCTTTCTTGGTGGGGATTGCCTCTACCCACTTTGTAAAATAATCAGTGGCTACTAAGGATCCACTTATGGCCAGCACTAGAAGGATCTGAAATCTCACCAATGAAGTCCATCCCCCATTGCTTGAAAGGAGCTTCAATTGATACAGGATGCAAAGGAAGGGAGCCTGAAGCTTTCAGTCTTCCAGAGAAATGTTGGCAACTATCACATTTTCTAACCAGCTTGGGTTGCATCTTTGAAGAGAGTAGGCCACCAATAACCAGCTCTCAAAATCTTATGTGTTGTTACTCTTCCAGCAAATGTGTCCTCCACAAACTCCCCATGGAAATCAACAACTATCTTGGGAGCTTCATCTTCAGTTATGCATTTCAAGAGGACACCTTCAGGGTTCTTCCAAGCCAGCCCAAGGTCTGTGATGATATATTTTGAGAAGCCAGCTTGAGGGCTCTTTTCTATTTTTATTTAAGTGACTAGGGCAGCATAGGTGTCTAAGGTAGAAGATCACATCTTTGTACCACTCAGAACTTACCAACTTTTTAAGAACATCTACCCTTTCTTCCTCTAGCTGATTCACTTCCACATTCTGCAAGTTGCTCTCAGCCATGAGCTTAGCAAGACCCAAACCTCTTACCAACTTTGTGGTTTGGATGTCCATATCATACTCTTGCAGTTTGTTCACCCATCTACATATTTTTCTTGAGATCTCCATCTCTGATAAGATGTCTTTCACCATGGTGTGGGGAACATAAGCAACAACTTTTGAACTCAATATATAAGGCCTGAAAACTTTTGTTGCTTTCACCAAGGAAAATGCTTGTTTCTCCATGATTGTATACTTCAGCTCAACTACTTGTAAAGCCTTACTAAAGAAGGCAATAGGCCTCTCAGCCCCATTCTCATCCTTTTGCAGCAAAAAAAAAGCAATGGTATACTCAAGAGGAAAGGAAAAGATTTGGAAAGGCCTCTTATAGTTTGGGGCTGCTAAAATAGGTGCATGTTTAAGTGCATCCTTAATTCCTTCAAAATCTTGAATGGCAGCCTCCTCCCACCTGATAACTTGGTCCTTCTTTAGCATGCTTGTGATTGGAAGAGTCAACTCAGCAAAGTTGAAACAAACCTTCTAATAAAATTAATTTGACCAAAGAAAGATTGGATGCCTTTCTTGGTTCTTGGGATAGGTACTTTGCTGATTGCTTCCACTCTCTCAGGGTCTATCATAACACCATCTTTTGACACAATGTGACCAAGCAGCTTGGCCTTTTGCATGCCAAAATGACAAAATGACACTTCTTTGGATTAAGAGAAATTCCATACTCCCTACATCTGATCAACATCTTCTCCAAGTGCTGCAAATGATCACCTCTCTGCCTTGAAAACACAGTCACATCATCTTGGTAAACTGCAATGAACTCATTGATGTAACCAGCAAAAGCAACATCCATTGCTCTTTGAAAAGTGGCACCAACATTCATCAAACCAAAGGGCATCCTAACAAAAACATATGTTCCCCAAGGAGTAGTGAATGTTGTCTTAAGTCTTTCTGATTCTTTGACAACCACTTGATTGTATCCGGAGAAACCATCCAATGTAGAAAGCAACTCAGACCCTGTCACAAGCTGCAACATATTTTCCATATTTGGCAAGGGATAGTTGTCCTTCATGGATGCTTTGTTTAGATTTCTAAAATCCACACAAAGTCTGATGTCTCCATTCTTCTTTCTACTAGCACAAGGTTTGCAACCCAAGATGAATATCTAGTGGGCTGAATAATACCTCCATCTCTCAACTTCTTTAACTCCTCTTGCATTTTCATGGAGAGAAGTGGATTAATTGGCCTTTTCCTCTATCTGAATGGCTTAGTCTTGGCCTCAAGAGGGATCTCATGTTGAAACAAGTCTTCTCTATATGCTTTTAGCTCGGAATAGGACCAAGCAAGGCAGTCTTGATATTTTTTCAAGAGTTGGGCATAGGACTATTTTTCCTCTTTACTTAAATTGCTGCCCAACCAAATCTTCCTTGGTTTACCATTAGTTCCCAAGTTATGCTCTTCCACATCCCTTGAGGTAGACATGTTTCTATTTATGATGCAATCAACATTGTTAAAATTTGACTCAAGTGCAACAAGACCTCTAGGAATGGTGTTTGTTTTCAATTGGATGATGTCTTTCTCAAACAAAGTTTCTCTTCCTTCAGTCATGCATACCATTGGCTCCCAATCAATATTCTGATTTGAAAACTCACCTTGGTTTTGCAAGAACCTTAGCACTTGAGAATCATCATCAAACACTTGCCAATGTTTCACATTATCAGGGACAATGTGGCCTAGTTAGCACTTCAATGTTGTATTCACAATAAGGTGAAATGGTGCAATTTCCAAATCTAGAACCCAACACTACAAACTTTCAGCAGCAGCATTGAGACCTCTATCATGATACACAATGTTAAAGGAATCAAACATTTCAATTAGATCCCAAACTGCATGCTTATACTATTTCATACGCTGATTTTTTGTAGCATACAATTTTCTTATTTGTTTGACAACCAGCTCTGAGTCTCCTTTTGCAACAATATCTTTCACTCCATACTTCCATGCAATTCTTAACCCCAACAACAATGCCTCATACTCAGCAATGTTGTTAGTGCATTCAAAATTAAGTTTGAAGGAAAAAAAAAAATTCTTCCAAACTAGGAGAAAGCAGAACTATACCAGCACCATTCCCAAATTTGGAGCAAGCTCCATCAAATAGCAATGTCCATGGAGAACCTACCATATCAAGGCAACTTTGATTTGTCCATCTTATTTTCTTTTCCATCAGCAAAACCAATGAAATTCTCAGCATCTACATCAGCAAACAACACTTCATAGGAAGCATTGTTGGGATCTTCAATTAGGTGCAACATCTTCTTCTCACCATAAAGTTTAACAAGGCTTCCCTCAATTGGAATGGTGGAAAAATACATGTCCATCTGGAACTCCCCAACACTTGCATGCCCATTTTCTTGACAAAAGCATACCCCATTTGGTAGGGCAATCAACAATTACAACATCAAGTTTCAAATTCTTACCCGGATAGGCTGCAAGTTGCACTACCAAACCCTTCACACAACCAACCACCGACACTTCCCTTGAATCCATGGTAGTACACTTCCCATAGGCAGCTTTCACTTTGATATCCAACTCATTCATGACTTCTAGAGGCATGACATTACATGATGCACCGAAATCAAACATACAATTGTGAAGTAGCCTATCTTTTATGATCAAAGTTGTGAAGAATGGATCAACATTCAATTGGGAATCAACCAAAGATGTCCCCAAATATACCTCAGGTGTCTCTCCAAGATCTTCTACTTTGCTGGTGGTGTTTCAAGGTCAACAATGATCTGAGGTGGAGTTTCAACAACATTTACATTTCTTCTGGAGTAACCTTCTCTTCTTTCAATCCCAAGTACTCAAATGCTCTCTTCTTATGCTCAGGAATTCTAAGCAACTCAATGATTGGAACACTCACTTTAATTTGGCTCAATACTTGGGCTATGTCATAGGGGACACTCTTTGGAAAAACAACATTGGAAGGGAGACAAGAAGATTCATTAGATGGCAGTGGATTCTTGGCAGCTTGGGCATGAGGAGGACTGTAATTTTTGTTTGGGACAACAGAACTTTTGACAGGTGCTTCTCTCCTAGGAGATTCTTTTGGAATGCTTGTGAGCAAGGGTGTTTTAGGTTTGGCTTGAGGCCCAACTCCCTTAACAACTTTTCTTCTAGTGTTATAGTCTTTCTCTTGAGCTACAACATTCATCATCAACAATTGTCTATCTTCCTCCGAAGGGATACCACCATCATACTTCTTAATCATCAAAGCTCTTAAGTATTCAAAGTCATTGTTAGGAATTTCAAAATCTTGCACTACATCAACTTCAAGAGCATGAGGGGGAGAAAAAACTTGTACCCATTTGATGCAATCCCAAAAGGTAGAGTTGTCCTAGCACTTATTACTTCAGTAGATGTTGCTCCTCCTTGTGAGCTTGAAGAACAACCCATCATGCAAATATCATCATCAGTTCCATCCTCATTATCATCTTCATCAACTTGTTGGTCCACTTCACATGGAGGATGAGGAAGAAAACATCTATCACACCAATCCATATCAGCAACTTCATCAACAACAACAACCCTAGCAGTTAGAGGGTCAGGAACCAATCTACTTTCACGTGCTTGGGGTTGTCTATTTCCCCCTCCCATAGGTCCTTTACCTCTATCATCTTGTCTTTGATCACCCCTAGGATGATTGCCAAATCTATCATGGTTTTTTGCTTTAGGCTGACCTTGTGAAGTCTACCCAATTCCCTTCTCAGCTCTTGCCAACTTGTATGAGATTTCTTTGACAACCCCTGCCAAAGTTTTCACAACCTCTTCTAAATCAGCACCTTTGCTAGCTTGAGGTTTTTCAGGGTTTATCAATTTTACACCATCTCTCTTGAGAGGTTTCCCAATTGCTTTGATATTGTTTTCAATTTGAAGTGCCATGGTGAAAGCTTGTCTTAGATTGGTTGGGTTCTTGTCTCTTAGGTAATAGGCTGCCTTTTTATCAAATGCATCTACATATTTGATTAAACAAGATTCATCACAAGGCCTCAAACCAACAGGAAGCCTTCTCAAAGTTTTGTTAAACCTTGTGTTGAAGTCATGGACTGATTCATTAGGGTTCTTCTTGATATTCTCAAACTCAGATAAAAGAAATCTAGGATCAGTCTTGTCACCATATTGCAACCTAAATGCATTTTTCATTTCAGTCCATGAATCAATAGAATTATCAGGTAGAGCCTTGTACCAATCCCTAGCATCCTCTTCTAGTGTATGAATAAACAATTTGACATACACATCCTCAAACTCTATCTCAAAATCTTCCATCATATTATCAAAAAGTTTGAGATGTTGATCACCAGTAATAGCATTGTTACCTTGGAATTTTGGCAACCTATTTCTGACATCTTGTGGGACAACATTTGGGTAACCATCCATTCCTCTAAAATTTATAGGACCAAAGGTGTTAACAAAAAATGGAGGTCTAGGCTGAGCCATATTGTTTGGTGGGGTGATCTTGGAGGTGAAACAAGCTGATGAGGAGTGAGAGGTCTTTGGGGAATGGGAATGAAAACTTCAAAATAGATCTCTCTTAAGGGCTCTCCTTCTTGATGATCTCTAGAAAATTTAGAAAATACAGGAGCAGATTTAGGAGCAAGCCTTTCAAATGCACAAGAAGGTCCCTCACCTGATGGGGAATTCAAATCAGCAATAGGATTGTCTGAATCAGATCCACTTGAAGAAGAATTGTAGTCCTCAATAACAGGTTGCTCACTTTCAAACTCAACAATAGGGATCTCCTTTCTTGCAGTCAAGTCTCCAACAACCTTCCACACCTTTCTCCCCTCTAGCTCTGAGTTTCTTGAATCTATAAACAACTTCTTAGCAGAGTCCTTGATGAAGAGAGATCTTCTTCCTTCCAGTTTTGCAGGGATTAGCAACACAAAAATAAATGATAGAAAGGTAAGACAACTGGTATTTTCAATATCAAATCAGCATGGAGTCACCACTAAGGAATTTCACCTTAGTTGTGCAAAATGCACTAAAATAATCTGTCAAATGTTTTCTAGTACTTGAAAACTTTGCAAAGCCTTATAAATCAGACCTTCTTCTTCTTAAATCAATCAATCACAATGCACCCAAAGTGTATGAACTGCTAGGAAATGGAAAAAAAGGGAGACAAAACTTGAAACCCTTGTTTAAAACTTGTAGATCTAAGCATAGAATGATATTTTAACAATGTAGCAGCTCAAATACTTGAATACACAAATGCTCAAACTCTTCAAACACTTCAAAAACACCAAGAAATTCCAAGAAGTCCCCAGAGAATGGTGCCAAAAGGTGTTGGTACCCAAATTTGTTCTCCTTTTCAGTCTGAGTAGCATCAGAGATATGGCATGAAGCTTGAAGTCAGATAGATCATGATGTGTGTCATTTTGTAGCCGGGGAGGTGATCTAACTGGCACTCAGATTTGTGGAGAGATGGATAGCACTTTGAAAGGATTTTGATCTAACCCTCACTATTTTAGGTTGTGCCTTTTCAACCAAGGTAAGAGAACCTATATTGTAACCTCTTGGTGAAGGAGAGGTGAAGATATCCTTATTTATGCATATTATATGGAGATGGCCTTGGGAAAACATGATCAATCTTCCATTATTCAAACTTTCAAAGAGTCACTCCTAAATGATGGAAATGCTTTCAAGACAAGGCAAGGGTTAGAGACATTGTGTGATCCTGATTTGCCTTGTGCATTTTTGTAGATGGGTTATTCCTTTTGTTGACACACAATGCAATGCGGGGGTAGTATGGGTAGGATTAGTTTTTTGAATGAATTTTTTTGTGGGGTGTTGATAAGACAAATAGGGATATATCAGATCTTTGACAACCTCTACAATACTTGAACAACTATCAGATAAAATGCTTCAAATAATCAGGATATTCTTTCAACCAGAAGAGGCATAAATGGAAGCCCAGGTTGCACTCTTCACACAATCTTTGAGAATTCACCACAAAATCTTGAAGTAAAGAACTCAATTAAACACAAAAATCCATGATCAAACCATGCCTAAGGTACCCCCAAAGGCTTACAATCAATCTCTGCAGTCAAGGAAGGTAAAGTGATTTTAAATTTGTTTATCTCTTTATCAGATGAAGGCTCTTCTAAACATGAGATTGCAAATGCCACTAAACTATCAACAAGAAATGGAGATTTGTGATTTCTAAAGACTTTCAATGCAAGATTGCAACAAGAACAATGAAAACTATTTGCAGGCATTTAAAAATGATAACAGACATCATATTGCCCAAAAAAACACATATTAACTCAAAAGCTTGTTAGATTCATCAGCAGGGGAGAGTTTCATGAACAATCTCAGAGCTGTGTGGGCTATACACTTGTAACCAACTCACATACATGAAGATCCAACACGAAGAAAATTATTTTTTTCTTTGGTGGGTTTTTCAGAAAAAAATGAGCTTTCTCTCAAAATTTTCTCATGATTTTCAACTTCCCCCCTTTACAATTTCTCCAAAATGCATTATATACCTCTTGCCACATTGGAGCCTTCTTTCCCAAGAAAAGAATATGCCATGGGATCAAGTTTGTTACAAAACAATCCTCATGATTCAATGAAAATGACATCAAATAGAAAAACATTCACAGGTTGTCAGGTGTGCCCAAAAGATTAAATCATTACAAATATCTAGATCATTATCCATCCTAGAGGCATGTTTTTCATCATTGAGGCATGCAAACACCTTTTACTCATCATTTTCACCTTTTTACCTTTTCAAATTACCTCTGCAACTTTTGATTTTGTCATTTCACATGTTTTCTCGGGCTTGGGGAAAAAAATTACTTCAAAAACATCTCAAATCAAAATATTAAGAGCCATGAAAGTGATGCCAATGATCCTGGAAGGCCAAGATGACACAAAATCACTATAAATTTGATGAATTTTGATGCAAAAATCATGATTCCAAGCTTCCTGGAGCTCCCATGGTGGTCAAAACAAATGGATGCACAACAACAATCATCGATCTTATCCATCTTTTAATCCTGGCCCTCCACGTGGAAGATGCGGACTTAGAAATAAGCTTGAGTTACCTTTTTAATTTTTTTTTGGATAAGGCCCTCACATGGCAAAAAAATTGGGAAATCAAATTGGGATCATTTTTGACTTTTCCACATTTTTTGGAAAAATGGAAAATTTTGACTTTTTCTCCACCCCTCCACTTTGAAATTTGGAGCTGACACGTGGCACATGGTGGGTCCCATTGAAATCACGCTTCAATTCTATGCATTTTGACCTTTTTTTGGAAAATTGGAAAATTTTCACTTTTTTCCCCATGGGCCCACACCTCCGATTTCTCCCTCGCCACGTGTCTCCTTGTTTCTCTTCGTCCATGGGCCCCATTCTTCAATTTTGATTTTAACTCTTTTTTTGCTAAAAGGAAAAAATTCAATTTTCCTTCACACCCCGCTTACCCACCCCTTTTCCCACATGTCCACTGTCTCTGATTTCATTTGCGGGCCCAGCAGCTTAATTTTGATTTTAAGCTCCCTTTTTTTGCAAAAAGGAAAAAATTCTCCCTTTGTCTCCACCGGCCCACCTTCGACGCTTTGCCTCCCCATTTCACACTTCATGTGTCTCCTGATTCCATTGGCGGGCCACATTGGCTTCAAATTTTTCATTTTTAATCCTTTTTTTCCAAAAAGGAAAAAAACTTCAAAATTTTCCCATGGCCCCCCCCCCTTTTGGACATGTGTCCACTCATTGATTTGTTGCGGGATTTTGGCTCCAAATTTTTAATTTTAACTCCTTTTTTTTTGAAAAAGGAAAAAATTCCCTTTTTCCTCCATCCGGCCCCCACCTTCCTCTTTGAATGATGCCACGTGTCCTCCTCTTTGAGTGGGGGGGAAAAATTTTTTGAAACTTTAGAAAAAAGAGCTAAAAAAAATCTAAGTCCCCCTCGGCCCTCCTCCCCTTTTGGTTTTTAGGACACGTGTCCACTCTCGATTGGCTGCGGGGCTTCGGACCAATTTTTGACTTTAAATTTTTGCAAAATAAGGTCTAAAAACCTTAAGGGAATCCACCACCCACCATCCCACCTGCCAATCAGAACATGCCACGTAGGCAAATTTGGAAAAAATGGGTCCCTAGGCCCAAAAATGCCCCATTTGCTTGAAAAGTGAAAAATGAAAAGTTAGAACACTTCCCCACCTTTCCTCAGCCAATGATGAAAACCCGCCACATTGTTGCCAATACCTTCTTGAGGATGAATTTGATGGGAAAATGATGCCCGTCGACCATCAAAATGTAAAAAAATTCCAGGATGCCCTAGAATTCAATTTTTCACCAAGGATGGCAGATTTTTTATTTTAATCAAGCTGAAGCATGATGTTTTACAACATTTTTGACCTCTAGGATTTGGATTTTCAAATACAAACAAGTATGATTTGATCAATTTTGATTTTTCCATGATCCGGAAAGGAAAAAATGACATAGCCCAAAAATTGGAAAAACTAGGGCACAAAAAGGGCAAAACTTGGATTATTCTTTCAAATTAGGGAAAAACAACAAGTTTGTGAGCATTTTTAAAGCATTTCAACTAAGGGGAAAGAATTTGTCAATTCAAAGGGTAAAACATTTTTAAAGCACCCATTAGCATGTTAGAAATATAAGAATAATGTCATATCATGTATAGATCCATGGAAAGTAATGTGCTAGTAAAAAGTAGTATATATAGTGAAACAACAACACATGTGGTGTTTGTAGTGCCCACTTCCCTTCGACACTTTTGACATTGATCATGATACTAACTATATTATCGACATTATTATAGTTTTGATTTAGTATGGTGTTAGATGTCGATCATGGATTATTGTTGAATGTGATTCATATATGATGCGTGATGATTGTTAGAGACATTTTATATAGATTTTGACATGTTGTTGACATGGTTATATATATATCTATGGATGTTGTTAGACATGTGATATTTGGATATATTGAGTAGACCGAGAAAATTTAATTTAAAATTGATGATTATATAGTTGTTGATGAAAGTGTAAGTGATATCGTTGATTATCCGGATGTTGTTGTGATTCATATATATATTGATGATTTTGAAATTATATTATATTCATTTGGATGTTCGATATGGCCATGAGGCCGAAGAGGTATTTGTATTGTAAAGATTAAAAATATCACAACAAACATCGAGGATCGGAGACCAACCACATTGGAATTCTAGATGAATTAAACAAGGTCACCATGGAAACTTGTATTTGTTTGTGTGTGTTTAATTGTGTTAGGGATTCCCATGGGGGATCACCTATAAATGTGACCAAGGGTTA
The DNA here is from genome assembly GCA_018340775.1 of Taxus wallichiana var. yunnanensis. Lineage (NCBI taxonomy): Eukaryota > Viridiplantae > Streptophyta > Pinopsida > Cupressales > Taxaceae > Taxus > Taxus wallichiana. The sequence continues at coordinate 162,153 of JADAXU010000117.1, read as the reverse complement.
TGTGTATTTATTTATTTGGTTCCTTTTATTGATGTTTGTGTGTTTGTTAAATGATGTGTTTACCCCCTTTCATTATTCTTTAATTGTGGTGAATTAATGTGAGTAATCATATTGTAATGAATTAATTAATCAAAATGGGTCATGAGAATGCAATTAATAGAGTTGTTGGCTCTTGGATCAAGTGTTGTAAGTAATGTGTAAGGGATATGTAAGTTGATTTTGGAGTAAGAAACACTCCACCTTCTTGAAATTTGAATTTTCCTTGGAAGCTGATTTTGGAGACTTGTGGGACAAGTTAAACTTGTCCCATGCCTCTTAAATTTATATACCAACCTTGCCTATAGTTGGAGGGTTAAATTTAGACCTTCTTTGTGCATTTTTGTAAGTCAAGCTGAATGTTTTTATTGCACTTTCTTACATGCTTTTAATGTCAGTCCTTTGGGGTGTGGGCTTGTTTTGGAGTGTGTAAGTAATCTGTCATATTATTCACCCACCCATTTATTATGCATTGGAGAATGAAGTTGACTTTTGGGGTTGGGGTTGAGGATGTGTGATGTGGCATCCTACATGGATCCACCTCATCCTCTTCCCTTCCCTCTTCTATAAAATTTGAATTCCTTGCCTTGTTTTGGGTTGCTTCACCTTGTAGACTTCATTCTTGGGTGAATTCCTTGTTGTTTTGGGAGCTCTTGCTGTTGGAGAAGTTTGAAGATTGTTGCATGCTTTTTGTTTGGTGGATTTTTGGATTGTTTGTTTGGAAACAACTGTTGTTTGGAACTTGGGAAACTCCATCATGGAGAGGTAAGAGCTTGGCTCTTGAAATGCTCTTTTTTTATGAATGTAAATGTTATTGTGTGAATGTTTTGGCATGTTTGTGGGCTGTTGGGTAGATGGCCTAGGTATGGTGTAGGAGAAGACTATGGGGTTCATTTTGTGGGAGGCACAAGTGTTTTGGGGAGGTATAAGTGTGGAGGGAGTTAGGATTTGGGTTCCACCTTAAAAAGAAATAGCTTGCATTTCTTTACTCATTATGGGGTGCCATAAGAGGTTGGGGAGGCATAAGGAAATGTGAGGAATAAGGGGTACTTGGGGGGCATAAGGAATGTCAGGGTTTTGATATACTATATTTTGGCGGTTTGTAATTCAGGTGGTGATACCCATTTTCCCTTTTGGGAGGCATAAGAAGCATCCCCCATAGTTTCTTTCTCCTTTGGCTTGCTTGATGAAGCCTTAGTAATGTTTTTCATGCTTTAATGTAGTTGTAAACTACATTTTGTTTTGACTGTGTTTTATTGTGAAAATGTTGCTTGAGTGTTTGTGGAAGCCTTTATTGTTGCCATGAGTTGGATCACATCTCTTATTTCTTTGTGGTTGGGGCTTAGGGGCCAATGAAGAAGGATGGCTTCTCCTTTTCATTGGATGTCTTGGTTGGGTGGAGAGCGTTGCCTTTCCTTGCTCTTGTGGTGATCAAATTAGAAGAATGAGAAATCTACATGTTGTTGTTCTAGAGCTAAGAAAAAGACAAGTTTGACAAGATTTGTTGAGATTATTCTTATTGTAACCCCTTCCCACTTTGAAGTGGATGACCTTGTACATTATCTTATGTGATGGAAAGATGAGTTGTATTGGCTATGAAAGTTGTAAATTGAATTGTGAAAGAGATATACTCTGTTCTATGTTTTTGAATAAATGTGGAAGAAATTGTATTATGTATATTGTAATTGAGGAAGAAGACAAAGTTCTAACAATCCCTTGTGAAAATAATTTTGTAAATCATTTCCCCACTTGATGTGGATGACAATTTAATATACATTTTGTGCTTTGAAGAGTTACTATGATTTTGAAATGAAATCCCTTTTGAATGTGAAATAAATATACTCGGTATTCTCTTTTGTAAAAAGAATGTAATGTGAAGGAGTTGTGATTGTAAAGTTGTATTTGATTAAAAAAGAGAAGTCAGAAAAGAAATATTTTCAATCGAATAGATCTTGTTTTATCTTATACAATGAAGTTATTATTGTTTGAAATCTACTTTGAAAATGTTGTACAACTTTTTGTTCAAATGTGGAAAATGTATTAAGAATTATCGCATCCTCTGTGTTTGAAAAGCATGTTTTATTTTTGGAAAGGAAATAGAAATTGCTTTTATATTTCTACCTTTTGATTGAAGTAAATAGAACATTTTAATATTGGATTAGTATGAAATCATATTTAAAAGTTTGGTTAAGGTAATGGATCAATTCGAGTTGAAGTTGTAGAGCTCGGTTAGATGATTTTTTCAAACCGGAAAATAATAATCGAAAAACGTCTGAAAGTAACAACCGTGTAGACTAGGAAAGACATTTGAAACATTAATACAAGCTAAGAAAGATCAAAATGATCCCAAACAAACTATAATACTTAAGAAATTTTCATATAACCTTTCAAAATCAAGCTCAAATAATTTCTTTGTCGCTTTTGTCATTAAATTGGGGAAATTCGAATTGATCTTCAATCAAAAATTTAATCCTTGAAATCTATCCTAAATTCTTCCAAGTGAAATCCTCCATGTCTGTTTGGCATGTTGAGAAAGAATAAATGGTGGATTTGAACAAATAATTGATAAGTTAAAAATACCAGTTCACTTTCTAAGTGATAGAAAGACATTTTCTCAAAATTTACCCCTTAAACTTTATCAAAATTAAAAATTAATGATTCTTGTGCAAAGAGGACTTTGAGAGCTTTCCAAAAAAGTCCTTGTTTTCCCAAAACCGAGTTCTCTATCAAAAGTTATGGCCTTCTTGAAGTTTTTCTTCATTTGGCATCATAAATAATCCTAATTGTAAAAAAAAAATAAATTGGAAAAATTTCCTTGGTGGACCCGTGGGCCCAAATTTTCCCTTAGCACTTTTTGGTCAAAAACACCAAAGGAACAAATTTCCCGCTGCTCCACTAACCCGCAGGCCTTACTTTTTGTCAAAAATCGCCTAAGTCCGAAAAATAAATTTTGGGAAAATTTCCCCCTGGACGCGCCGCCCTGCTTTTGCCTTTTGTCTTCTTTCACAGACCCAAAATCAAACTTAACCTTTTAAAATTTTGGGTAATTTTTTCTAAGTTTCCTCCACCTCCCCGCCAGCCCGTAGCCAATTAGGTGTTTCCACGTGGTGTCATGAGGCGTCGGTGGAGGATCGGGTTCGTTTTTTCCTTTTGTGTTTTAGAAAATATTCTAAAATTTTTCTCACAACCCACCTACCCGTAGCCAATGGATGGTTGACACGTGTCTTCACAACACGTCGGTGGAGGCACATAGATTCTCAAACCTTTAAACCTTTTTCTTTAAAAAGTCAAATTATCTAAGTTTGCCCACTTGCCCCACTCCCTCGCTTGGAAATTGGGACTGACACGTGGCGTCTCTACGTGCCGGCGGAGGAGCGGGTAATTTTCAACCCTTTCGCCCTTTCAATATATATATATATATATATATATATATATATATATATATATAAGGCAAACATTCAATTTTACCTCCGACAACCCGCCTTCCTACCTAGGCATAGATTTTGGACACGTGTCCTTAGCGGACCCTGTTGAAAATTTTTACACTTGTGCAAAAATGGGCAACTTGAAACTTCGTCATTATGATGAAAGTCATGGGTGAAGTATACCTAAGCTAAAGAAGTTATGATGTTATTAGTTATTGCTGAATTAATTAATGATTAAGTGAAATCTGCAGCTATGTGTGCTGTTACAAAACGTAACAAATCACATAGTCTGTAATTTCATGATACCTTTAGCAAAAGAACACAAAGGCCCCGAAGGACAACTGTGTTGTCTTGATGAAGACACTGAATTACAGAGTAGGTGAAGTGTTGAGTTTTGGGACAACAAACATAAGTGTAGATTACATAAATTAGAGTTCATTACTAAATGTTACAGGTTCTCATTAATGTTCTTTCCTTCATGTTTAAGACATTCAATTATATGACTGAGTTGTTTAGTTCATCATACACTCCATTTAGAAGCTTGAAATGCGAAAGAAATACACAACTCAATTTCAGAATTCAATGTTTTATTCACAAGGAAGGTCAAATGTTTCCCACACAAGCCGTGGGATGTGACTAAAAAGTAAAGTACATCTACTGAAGAAAGAGGTACACATGCATGAAATAGAAAGCAAAGGAATATGAGTGAACCCATCATTTCCTTTGTATATTCTTCACAGTGATTGTCCCCCTTCCAGCTTGTTCCATCTTTGTCTTCACAATTCAAAGCATGGTACTTGAAAAGCAAAAGATAAGAACCATCAATAAAGAGCTCAGGTCGATCCATATTCCTACACTATCCTAATTCATGCATATGGATCTCTAACCAACAAAGATATGGAGTGCTTGAAGATCAAACTGCATAGCCCACTCAGGAAGCAGAAATAGAAAAGAGAATAAGAAACATGGACACAAGAGAGGACAAAAGCCTAATAATTTCTAACTATTTTCTTAAAGTCCAGTAGATACAGGTTATAGTGAAGAAGAAATAAACCATGTCCTATAAAGATGGCACAAGACAAGATAAGCCATGAGTACATGCCGGAAAGAAGGATTAATGTAACTCAAACTCAGATATTTTTGCAAATGGAAGAAGTTACAGTATAGAATAGAGAAGATACTGCAGCAAAGTACATGTTCCATGATCAGTTGCAGCTTAAGGAAGAAAGAATTTTGAAAACACATCTATTACGACTATAAGGCACAAGTATAAAGTAATAAAGCTTCAATCCAGATAATCATATGGAACTCGGCTATAAACTAGGTAGTAAACTTATACAAGTTATGAGGTTACAAAGGGGTTGAAAAGATACATGACTCAAAATTGTAGTAAGCGTGTACATGCTCAAGATTTGAAAATCGAGTGTATATAGTACCAACAAATGATAAAACCCAAGCCTATTACATCTAACTGGAGGATACTCAGTTTCCAAACAATCATACTTCTAGGGGTATAATCAATCAAAGAAGAAATTTCACTACATATATCAGATATGATGATGATATTACCAAATTCATAAATTTCAAGTGGTGAATCCAAGAGAAAATTATAGTTTTAGGCTCCAAATGAGAACTCCGTCGACACTAAAATTTTCCTCCGTAATTTCTATTTCATTAATGTATGTATTAGGAATAGGATGTTGTTAAGTGTAATTAGTAGTAGCGTCGATAGAAGATAACGACACCACGATCACGGTGCCGCCAATAATGTAGAGTACAAGAATGCTTAAAGTACAATAGGAATGTTGTAAAAGTAAATATTTGTCGTAAGTGGTCTAGTAATGTTAAAATGTCAAAGTTGGGATAAGTAGAGAAGTATGGTCTACATGATTAGGAATTAGAAATATTATATTTGCAATAAGGACAAAGAGTGATGTCATAAATATTTTGTGTATTTTATTTGTGGAAAAGTCTAAAAGGTGGAACCCATGTGAGATGATAAGGTTTATCTTATCTTAGAAGATAAGCCTACATGTAAAGGCAAGAGTTTAGGCATGAAATATGATTGGCCGGAAGAGATTTCCTATCCTATCTTAGAGATAAGATGGATAAGCCTAAATTCCTATAAATAAAGAGGCCACCCCCCTCATTTAGCATAGAAGGAAGTAGTGAGAAATATTGTAAGTGTGTAAAGGAAGCCATCATTTTGAAGGTGTGTTAAAGAAGCCATTAAGAAGTGTAATTGTGAAGTTTCTCCCATAGTTATTGTTGGAAGGCAAGTGAAGTCAATAACACTTGAAGTACCTCATGGGTGAGATTGTAACAATTTCATGTTGATATTATAATTTACACTTATATTTCAGATTTATTGTCATTCCTTCTTATCATAGTCTATGGTATTCTTGTGTTATGTTTGTTGTTTTGTTTCCAGATTCCATCCACCAAACTAAAAGATGTGCATTAGTAAATAATCATAGCACGAGGAGTTCCCGGTGAAGAATTATCATAGTGCGGATTGGTGATGACATTTTGGTTCCGTTGTTGGGACCATTCCTCGTTGGTGGATTTTCTGGAGAGATATTCCCACTTAGTCAGAAACCATTTGGAGAGTAACCTTGTTTTTACTGTGTATAGTATTTACCATGGTAAAGTCACTTTTTACCGTGAATAGTATTTACCGCAGTAACTTCACTTTTTACCGTGAATAGTATTTACCACAATAACTTCACTTTTTACCGTGAATAGTGTTTACCACAAGAAAGTCGAGTTTTTACCGCATGATAAGTCAAGTTTTACCATAGTTTACTCATGGTCATTTCTATTTTATTGTAGAAAAGTGTAAAGTCACTTTCTATTATAGTGATTCCAATTATTTGTGCACATAAGTCTTGTTGATTGTACTTGTGGGTTGGTATTTCACTGTGGTTACTTTTGAAAATGGGGAAGATTCCTATTTTTTCAGCTCAATCTAATGAAGATGCTTCCTCTTTCATTCAAGAGTTTAAATGATCTTGTATTTGTAATGGCCTTATAAGAAGGGAACAATGGACTGAATTTTTCCTACCTTTTTGGATGGTTCAAGACTTAGGTGGTTTGAAACAATAGGTGAAAATTTAAAAACTCATGGGATTTATTAATTGAAAGTTTTCTTGAAGAATTTGGTGAACAACAGAAATATGCAGATCTCATGATTGAGATCACAAAGCTAGCCCAAGGAGAGAAGGAGAAGATAAGAGATTATCATGCTCGTGTTCTGTGAGCTAAGGAGGAAGCTTGATGCCCGTGATCCGGAAGGAAGGATTAGCGGATGGGTTGATGAATGGTGTGGATAATCTCCTCTCAGTAAGCACTTCATTCTTGGGATGAAGCCAAATATCGATACAACGAGTGAAGTATGACCGCCCATGACTACCATCAACAAGCAAAGGAGATTGCAAGAAGGCAAGAAGAAAGCATGGAAGAGGAGCCCAAAGAAATTGTTGCTAAGGTAGAGCCTACACCAACACCTTTGGTCCAGAATCCACAACCACTTTTGGTGAGCACAAATCTTTCTCCTAGTACATCTACTGAGTATGAAGATCTGCTCAAGAAGATGGGTTAGTTAACTATTAATCTTCTTCAAGGAAAGGAATTTAGTTCTCAGGGAGGAGATAGAGGTCCAAAAAGAAATATTTCTGAAGTTGTATGTTATGGTTGTTATAAAAAGGGTCATTATAAGTATAATTTTTCGATATAGAGCTTCTACATCCGGTACAAGAGATAATGATAAAGGAAAAGCATTTGTGAATTTTTTGATGTAGTAGATAAGAGCATAAATAATGAAGTAGATGTGTTTGTAACAAAAAGAAAGAAATAAAAAGATAACCAAGATGGAAATGATGCTAAGAAGATGAAAGGAGAAACTAGTAAGAAACATAGGAGAAGAAAGTTGGGTGTGTAGGATTTTCAAATTTCACAGGACAAGGACCATACTCCATCTTAGAAGATCTGTCCAAAAGGCCTCGCAAATATTACATATGGTCAACTCTTGGCTATGTCTTCGAGAGAAGAGGCGGAGCGGCGAAGTGGACTCAATGCTCGACGAAGGAAGGAGGTTGAGGTCCCTGTTTTGGAGGTAGAGGTGGATCCCTATGCTCCACAAGCTGAGGTACTATGTAATGGTATTTCAATTCATGATGTCTTAGTTGATGGAGGTGCTGCAGTTAATGTAATGACCGAGTTTGTAATGAATATGTTGGGTTTAAAATTGATCGCCCTCAACACTTATGTTAAGGTAATTAAATAAGGGAAAAACTAAACCGAAGGTGTAGTTTCAAATGTGGCAATATCTCATTATGGGTGTTGTATGTGTGGTAGACTTTCGAGTGATGAAAAATGGTACTATCAAGCGTACCCAATGTTGTTGGGAAGACCATGACTAAGGAGAGTTCATGAAAGAAACTACTGGAATGAAGGCTTCATGACTCTTGGACGTGGTAGAGAGAGGTGAAAATAAACGTGATCCCTCGGCATCATAAGGTAGAACCTATCGATTCAAGTGATGAAACGATGATTGGACATCCTCTCGATTACTCTAGTACAAATGAAGTAGACACCGAAGATGAAGAAAGTGAAGTTGATGTTTCGGTCATGGATATCCTTCCCGGTCCACACCGACTCATGACCCCATAGAATTATCTCAAGAAGAAATTGAGGATTGTCTCCAAAGAAATAAAGATTGGTGATGCTTTGTGATGGAGAGTGAGAAGGAATCCTACCTCCATATCTTTCAAGGTACATACACATATTCACTTTTGATTACAAGGAACTTCGTCAAGTAAGTTGGGTAGAACATTCTATTGAGTTGGTAGATGGTCTTAAGCCCATAAAGCAAATGCCATATAGAATGAATCCTAATTTTTTCAAGACTGTAAAAGAAGAAATAGATAAGTTACTTGATGCAGGATTCATATTTGCTGTGGAGAATTCAGAATGTGTTTCTCCCATTGTGATCTCAATAAAAAAGAATGGGAAGCTACACATTTGTGTTGACTACAGAAGCTCAATAAGGCAACAAAGAAGGATCATTACCCTCTTCCATTTTCGGATCGATCTTGGACAAAGTAGGCCGGCTAGAGTGCTATAGTTTTGCTGATGGATATAACGGCTACAACCAAGTTCATATAGCAGAGAAAGATCAGCTAAAGACCACGTTCACCACTCCTTGGGGAACATTTTCTTATAGAGTTATGCCTTTTGGGTTGTGTAATGCTCTGCAACATTCCAGAGTTTGATGAATAGGGTGTTTGAACCCTACATTGGGACCTTCATCGAGTATTTCGGATGATTTTTGCATCTATGGGAGAAAGTTAGACCACTTGCACCAGATGGAGACAACATTTCAAAGGTTAGATGAAGCACAAGCCTCACTAAACCCCACAAAGTGTGTCTTTGGATGTTCTAAAGGTGTTTTGTTAGGGCATGTTGTATCCAGAGATGGTATTGGTACGATCGATCCCGATAAAGCTTCAAAAATCAAAGAATTACCATTTCCTATGAATAGAAGTAAGTTGAGATCATTTTTAGGCCATGTGGGTTACTATAGAAGGTTCATCAAGAATTTCTCAAAGATCGTGCACAACCACTAACCCGCTTCTTGAAGAAGGATGTTACTTATGAACCGGAAATAAAGCACATGAAGAGTTTGAACAAATGAAGGAAGCCCTGTGTCTTCTCCTATTCTAAAGAGTTCGATTGAGCAAGCCATTCATTGTGTACACCGATGCCTCGAGATGCAACACTAGGAAGTACTCTGAGCCAAAAGGATGAAAATGGGAATGAACATCCAGTTTACTTTGGGAGCAGACAAATGAGTAGTGCTGAGGTAAATTATACTGTAACTAAAAAAGAGGCTCTGGCTATCATTTTTGCTGTAAAGAAGTTTAGGAATTACTTGCTAGGGCAAAAATTTCTAGTTGTAACAGATCATCAGGCTCTAAAATATATTGTAAATAAGCCTAACCCATCAGGGAGGATAGCAAGATGGATAATTTTGCTACAATAATTTGAATTTGATATTATAGATAGGCCAGAAAGAAGCATTTCAATGCGGATGCACTCTCTCGAGCCTATGATGGTTTCAGATTCATCTTGTGATGATGATGATTTCCCAGATGTAACATTGTTATCCTTGACACAATCCCTAGTGAATACATAGATATTTCAATTATCTCGAATGAATTCAAGTTTCTGATGGTGCCAATGCAAATACTAAGAGGAAGATTACTCAAGCAAGTCGTCCATATTCTATTCTGCATGGAGTATTATTTCGAATAGGACCCGATGGACAATACAAGAGGGCAGTTGGACATGATCAAGGGAAGGAGCTGATAGAAGAATTCCACAATGGTACGTGTGGAGGGCACTTATCTAGACAACTTACGACAAGAAGGATCTTGGATGCAGGTTATCACTGGCCCACTCTTTTTAGAGATTGTTATAATTATTGTAAGACATGTGATATTTGTCAAACACATGGTAACCGTAAGACTTCATCAGCTCCATTATGTCCTATTCTTCCACTTGGTACCTTTGAAAAGTGGGTAATAGACATTGTAAGTCCACTTCCAACTACCCCATGCGAAAATAAGTATATTATAGTTGCCAAAGATTATTTAACCAAGTGGGTTGAAGCTAGGCCATTGAAAACAACTTCCATCGATGAAGTGGCAAGGTTCATATATGAACGCATTGTCACCGATTTGGTTGTCCATTAGAAATTGTAATGATCAAGGAAGCCACTTCATTAATGAGGTGGTAGAGGCCCTAGTCAATAAGTTTTCTATTAAGCACGAAGGCAACAACATATAAGCCAAGCACAAATGGACAGTGGAACGAACAAATTTTTTTGTTGTGTCAAATTCTAGCAAAAGATGCAGCCTTACGTGTACATAAGTGGGATAAAAGGATTCACGCAACATTGCGGGCATATAGGGCAACATCAAAGTCAGCAACAGGATACTCCCCATTTCAGGTTGGCTATGGCATTGATCCAGCTTCTTCCTATTAAATTTGATATTCCCCCGTGAAAGTTATGAAAAATGAAAGGATGGATGAAAGTGATTCAATAACAGAAAGGTTGGTACATCTTCATTTGCTAGAGGAAATGAGGGAAATAGCAAAGGATATAAGCTATAAGAAGAAAATGAAGCGTAGAAGGAATACTTTGATCAAAATATATGTTGGTCTCCATTTCATGTGAATGACTTGGTTCTAGTATATGATTCCGTATACAAAAAAAAGAAGACAGAGAAAATTTCTTCCAAAATGGATGGGGCCCTACAAAATAGCAGCTTGTGCATGAAAATGGTACATCTGACCGGAGGAATTGGATGGCACTCCTATTACGAAAAGGGTCAACCACGACAAGTCAAGATTTTCCAAGCACTGTAGAATAGTCTACTCCGAGGACGGAGTAGAAGCTAGAAGGGGGAAGATGTCGACACTAATTTTTTCCTCCATAATTTCTATTTCATTAATGTATGTATTAGGAATAGGATGTTGTTAAGTGTAATTAGTAGTAATGTCCGATAGAAGATAACGGTGCCAAGACGGTGCCGCCAATAATGTAGAGTATGGTAATACAAAAAGTACAATAGGAATGTTGTAAAAAGTAAATATTTGTCGTAAGTGGTCAAGTAATGTTAAAATGTCAAAGTTGGGATAAGTAGAGAAGTGGGGTCTACATGATTAGGAATTAGAAATATTATATTTGTAATAAGGACAAAGAGTGATGTCATAAATATTTTGTGTATTTTATTTGTGGAAAAGTCTAAAAAGGTGGAACCCATGTGAGATGATAAGGTTTATCTTATCTTAGAAGATAAGCCTACATGTAAAGGCAAGAGTTTAGGCATGAAATATGATTGGCCGGAAGAGATTTCCTATCCTATCTTAGAGATAAGATGGATAAGCCTAAATTCCTATAAATAAAGAGGCCACCCCCCTCATTTAGCATAGAAGGAAGTAGTGAGAAATATTGTAAGTGTGTAAAGGAAGCCATCATTTTGAAGGTGTGTTAAAGAAGCCATTAAGAAGTGTAATTGTGAAGTTTCTCCCATAGTTATTGTTGGAAGGCAAGTGAAGTTAGTAACACTTGAAGTACCTCATGGGTGAGATTGTAACAATTTCATGTTGATATTATAATTTACACTTATATTTCAGATTTATTGTCATTCCTTCTTATCATAGTCTATGGTATTCTTGTGTTATGTTTGTTGTTGTGTTTCCAGATTCCATCCACCAAACTAAAAGTCTGTGCATTAGTAAATAATCATAAAGACGAGGAGTTCCCGGTGAATAATTATCATAGTGCCGGATTGGTGATGACAAACCCATTAAGGGGTATCAAAATCAGAGTAAGAAACAAGGTCATCTAGTTCATAACTAAAGAAACCAAACTCAGAAACAAGTTTCAACTTGAAATGGCCAAGGTCGAACCAAGGGGTCACATGAAATGCAAGAAAGAAATGAATGTCAAATACTCCAAAATAGAGGTCCTAAGGAAAAACTGAACTCTATACTCAGAAATAGAGACTCAAAAGATTCAGATAACAATTTCCACAAGGCTAAGCATGCATAACTAAAGCTCGAAGGCTCTCCACAAATGAACACCATGAGTAGTTCCAACACACTGGAGGATCCTGATAGCTCAAACATCAGAACAACTCAATTCATGACAAGGGATTCTTCTGACTGAGAAAGTAATTCAACAACACAAAATGCAAAGAAATGGCATATTTCAGTTCCCCTAGTAACAAAAATGAAAAAACCCATGAAGAAATCTCAGAATGGCTTCATAAAAGAACAAGAGGAAACTGAAAGCAAAAGGATATAGGTTCAAAATTCAAGGCTATACCAAGCTTCAACCAGATGACCAACATTACAATATGTAAAAAAATCAAGGAACCCAACAGTGGAATGAACTCCACAATTATTCACAAAATCAATTCATAGCACATACTCAGAGCTCGAGATATGGGTACATCTTGATAATGCCTTCAAATTTCACCATAGTTATGAACTTACAAATTTTGGCACAAGTTTCTCGGAGATCAAGAACCTACTAGACTTCAACACCATTTACACAGTCAACTCAAAAACAACAACGACGGCCAAGGAAAAGGTAGAGATCTCGAAAACCCAGAAAATCATATAGCTTTGAAGAAGGTAGAAGTGAAATCATGACCAAGCTCGAAAACCACAATGGTGGCCATAGAATCTTTGCAGAGCTCTTACAGCACAGAGATATCTTTTAAGAAAAAGCCAAGCTTGAAGAAAATGACAACTAGTTAAAAGTTGACCAGATCTCGCGAAGAAAGCCAAGTAATAGAGCTTGAAGGCTTCATCAATGGCTACTGTTAAATTTTTTTACGAGTTCGTTTAGCTCGACTAGAGCTTAAGAATGAAAATACAAAAGATTAGGGTTTCGAGTGTTTTACTCATCAATGATCCAAAGTAACCTAACTCACTCTGAATTAATGATCAGAGGATCGATGACCATGAATCAAAATTTTGAGATCGATGTTCCCAAATGGTTCATCAAAATCAAGGCAAAAGTTGTCCAATCAAAATGGTGGTCGGTTGACCAATTTACCAAAATTTCAAATTGTAAAACTTTCATCCGTAGGCCCACAGGCTTGAGAAGGATGCATGTCGTCACCACAGTGGAAGCAGAGAAATGGAGGTCGGGAGTCACTTAGGTTTTCAAACCTTAAAAATAAATTTTTTTAAAGTTTCAAAGTTTCCCACGAAGCCCTAGCCCCGCAAGGACAAAGTCAATATCAAAGGAAACGTCAATACATCGATTCCACATAGTATTGGCGGAGCGGCGAGCTTTCTTAGGGTTTTGAGACTTTATACAAACAGGCTTAAAAGTCTCAAGTTATTCTGTGTGCCCGCATTTCCCTTGGGCGGAAGGCCGGAGGAATTTTTCCTTTAAGGCTCGAAGCAATTAACCACGGTCATGCCCACCGACCACATTAAATGCCAGCCGAAACCCTAAACCACAAGTTCAAGATCAATGGACGAAGATGAAAAAGGACACAGATCGATGGCCCAGAACGATAAAAAATATCAAAGAAAACTCAACTTGAGTTACATATGCCACCGAAAAATTTACCAAGGGGTGAGTCACCATGGAGGGGGCCAACCCCACGTTTGAGTAAAATTATCATTACATTGACTTTCCAAAGTCTAGACCATAGTCCATATCCCAAATAATCCAAAAGCCGACAAGGAAATAATAATCAAAGTGGCTGAGTATTATAATGTGCCATATGTGTATTCAAAGGGGGCCGAATTCATTGGACTATGTTAGTACTATAGTCTAAGGTCGGATAATCAAGAGTGGCCAAACTCAAATGAAGACAAATTCATATATCAAAGGGTGGTCCCCACATGGAGCTAGCACAGAACAAAGGAGTTATTTTTGCATGTTTCACAAGAAGACAGAACAGAGAAGAAGACAGAGTTGCATGTTCATGGAGAGAGACTTGCCTAGGAAGCAATCTTATTTTTAAGCAAATTATTCACCCTTCTTTCTTAAAAATAGAACAGTCAACTTCAGTTTCACTGTATTGTAATCAAGGCTATTAATGCCTATTTGTAATTGAATGTTCTATTTTTATTCCTTTATCTATTATTAAATAAAGGATAACAATAAATGCATGGGCGAGTAATAGCCTTAAGCTATTTTTAGAAGAGGGTAAATTTATTTTACTATATATTGTGTGCCTTTGCAAAGCACAAAGGAGAACTTCGGAGGAATTTTTGGATATAGGAGTACACCGAAGAGAATTTTTCCAGTTTTTCCTTCTACGTGTGAAGTATTTTCTACCTTTCCAAGTTATTTTGTAGTCTTGTGTATCTTTCATTAGTCTTGTGAAGCAATTTCCTGATAAATTACCTTACCTTGCTCCAAATTCAGTCCTTTTTGCTTAATTTTAATGTGCATGTTAACTTATTAGTACTATTGTGATTCTCCTTAGTATAATCAAGTGTTTTGCCCTTAGATATTATACAAAAACTATTGGTTCGTGTATAAAAATCCTTCCCAAATCAGTTGTGCATATACTACCAAAGACCTCATATTAAGTTGGTGTATCACCTCGCTTTAATTATTTTCCAGTCATCTTTTACTCTCAAACTCCCAAAAATCAGTTTAGGATACACCAACAAGGAACCGGCCTTGATACCAGAGACTCACCTCAAAATAGGTATACCCATGACTGAGGTGTTTCCATCAGTATCTACGAAAGAGAGAGATCGAATTTTGCAAGCTTAGAAAATATGTAGCCATCCCTTTACAGGTGCACTTTCAAGAGATAACAGAGACCCTAGTTCAAAATTTTCCTTTTAGGCGCAAAGCCCCACCATGGGCCGATGGGCACGTGGAGGTGAAATGCACTTTTCGCCCACGAGCGCTAAGGGTAAAATTTCTTCCCAGCCCGCCTTTGGGAAAATTTTGTTAGGAAATAAGGGATAAAATATGTGGAATAATCCCTCACGGGAATGTTCGCAACAAAAGAAACTAATATGCAGAAATTATTACATGATCTCAAATAAAATAACACAACACAAAGAGATTTAATTGTTTTGGTTTAACGTGGTTCACCCAATTTGGGCTACATCCACTAAGAATCACTTGCTCGATTTTATTACAAGCCAATTAGCTTATCTCAATAAAATACCTAGATCCGTTTGGATCTATGCTCAACAAACACTACAAAATTCACAAGACCAATTCAAAACACATCTCGCAATACATTTGCTTGTACATCTATCATATGCATAAGACCATATAAATAGACAATCGCTAAGTAGTTTTACAAAACCATGGTGAGTCCGGGAAGAGTTAATTCAATCGCTTTTAGTCATTCCTTCCTTCAGAGTATCAAAACCATGGGTAAAACCTTGGCGTCCCCATAAACCTATGGGTCAAAAACTCGCCCATATGAGAAAATCACGTTTCCCAATATTTCGGTGCAATTTTTCGAGGCCAAAAATTTACGCCTAATTTTTTTTTTTTTTTTTTGATGGGCACTAAGATGCCCAACCCTCTAAGCTACGTTTCGGGGGCTTCCACCCCTGATGAACCTCCACTGGGTCCCGACCCATCGTGCCAAACCCCGGCGAGGATACATGAAAAGTGTACACACTCTTAGTGTACAGCCTTCAACACTTTCACACATGAAAACAGCTCCACAACCTAACAAATTTTTCCTCCCAAGGTTGGTAAGACTTGCCCATAACTTGAGATATATGAGGAATTAGGAGGACTTCTTTATATCATTGGAAATGTGAGGAAATTTCCTATCTAATGGGAATTTTTAGGGAAGTTTTGAGAGCATTAAATGTGATAAAAATCAAATTGAATCCTTAACCAAGTTCTAGGATTAGGTAAGTAAGAATTTACTCTGATGATTTTAAATAAGTATTCTTTTCCCCCACTGTAATTAAACCTTGCTCTTATCTTAGATCTTGTGGAATTAAATACCTTGGGTATTTAATTGTTTTGGTTCCTTAACCCTAAAATTTTAATCAAGGAATATTTAGCTAAAATATCAATGTAATCAGTGATTAAACTAATCCCTAAGGAGATTTGAGCTAGGTGTGGACTTATTACACTTGTTGCTTTATAATGTGGAATTAGTAATTATTATAATGGGAAAAATTAACCGTTGAATTTAATTTTCCTTGAGACTATGATTGTTAACACTTTTCAACAAAAAAATTATTCCATAATTTTGTAACTAAACGTAGGTTGTTCATGGGTCTCAAGTGGGAGATTCTAGCGGGCGTTACACTTGGTATCATAGCCGTGGGTTCAAAACTTGAGACATGAGCTGTAAACATAGCACACTTTTGAATCTAAGAAAACAAACTTGTTTGAAATTGAAAAAGAAATAAGTATGAAGAAATGTTTACCCTTCTTATCATTAAATTTTGTCGATAAGTCCTTGCTTTAATGTCTAAGAACAGAATCGGGAACATATTACATTACTCCGAATACACAAAATTAAAATAATAATAAAATAATAAGTTGTTTTGAATTGTTGTATAAATAAGTCAAGGAATTTTTTTGAACTCGAGTAATTAAGAATGTAAAATTAAATTGATTTTTGTGACCTTCTAGTGTAGTGGAAACCTGGTTTCCCTTTGAAAATGTGTTGTTTTACAAGTCCTAAAACTTGATTTAATTGAATGATGCGTTAAACCCTTTTAAGACCCTTCCTTATCGGAGTGGTCAGTAATGATAAATCAGTATGGTGTGATTCTTGTGGTTAGACAATAGTGATTGCGATCCGGGTCGTGAAGAGTTAATTAGAAGTTTTCTTAGAGCTTCCTTCCTTCGGTAGTTAGGAAAGTTGGTTTGGTTGTCGGCTTCATTTTACCCATATGGGAGAGTGGACATTAAGTCCTGGGTGTAGTTTACGACCCAATCCCACGTATGTGTCCTTGGAATTGGCCTCGAGGTAGATTACCCCTATCATGGCGGCCATGAAGGGATGCAGAGTGACTGTGATGTTGACATTTGTATTTTTATTTGTAATATTGTGTTATTTTATCAATGACCAAAATCTTATTTTATGATTGATTTGAGAAGCTCTAAGACTCTTTTATTTATTTATTTATTTTTTGTGAGAATTTTTAGACTTTACAATATAACTGCTTAGCCACTTTCCTTGATTGTCGACATTTCGTAGATTTTATTTTGATCTGGTGACTCGAGCTCATTATGTTGTTGTCTACTTAGCTAAACGCTTTCGTGGTTCCTTCTTGCTTGATGATTAGTTGGTTCTATGCTTCTTGTATTATGACATTTCATCATATGGGGTACACCTTTTCCGGGGTCTTGAGTGTCTTCTTAGGTGCTTAAATTTATGCCTTGGTTTTGGGTGCACGGAATCTTAATGTGCCTAGGATCTTGGAGTGACTCTTTCATTGCTCGACCTTGCTAGATAGAGAGTTCGTTGTGTTGTGTATTCTAGTTGGTAGCCTGTTAGCGGTGGTTGTGATTTTCTTACAATCCAAAAGCTTGAACCTCGTCGGGTCAGTAGAGGTGTTTAATTGTGGGCTGATGAATTATGGGGGATCAGGTTTACTTTTCGCTAGTTCATGGGATGTTAGTGGAAAAGTGTTTGTCATCTGGTAGTGGCTTCTCTTTGATGGCATGCTAAGTTTTATCAGATTTCCTTATTTCATTATATAAAGTAGTGACTTGTGGATTGTATGCATCTTGGTAATTATGGTTAGAATTAATATCATTCGAGTATTGTGTGTGTGAATTAAGTATGTTTGGTTGCCCTCTTGACCTATAAATAAGTCTACCCTTTCCTTCAATTTTTTAGTTACTATGAATAACACTCTATGACCTATTAATTTTAAATTACGCGAGACACTTATGGATGCCTTGAGTCTTTTGGACCATGCCACTAGTGATGTTAGTGTAATTAGACCTTGATGAATTAATCTCAATGGTATCTTATAATGGGATTCTTCTTACAAAACTGTAACTCTTGGTCATAAAGCCATGTTGAATAAGATAGCTGATTGTCTACTTACATTTGATGCTTTATAGTGAGTTTGTGGTGTTCTTATAGTTAAAATATTTCCTTGTCATTTTGATCACTTGGTTGGTGGTATCCTTGTGGTAATATGCGGGTAGATTTGAAAACTTTCCTTGTCTTATCATATGAGTAAAATGTTTTCATCAAAACAACAAACATTGTTAAACCCTAGTAGATCAAAGTAAGAGTAATTATGCTTCTTTAATGGGCCTTCCTTGTAACTTCTTTTGAGAACTTGTAAAAACCCACTAGGAATGTTTTATGATACTTGTAATTAGTGGAATAAAAAAGTCTCAAAATATTGTTGTGATCTATGTTGGTTGATTGTTTCCTAGTTCTTACAAAATTAATAATGTGTTTTCTATGTTGAATGTCCCTTGTTTCCTTAGAATTAAAAATGTGGTGTGTTGATTTACCTCTCTCTCCCATAAAAGTAATAGTGTGATATGTTTACCCTTCCTTCTCATTAAATTTTGTTGACAAGTTGACTCACCCAAACATCATAAAACTATAATTGAGGAGATTTGGCCTTGAAGCTTAACAAATAAATTGGAACATAGAAAGAGAAAATGGTCCTTGCTTTAACCTTGGTAGATTAATAGAAGAAATAAAAACCATGTAGAAGAACAGAAAGGGAAAAAAATTGTCCATCTACCTCCCATAGGAGTAAAATAAATACTCTTTCTCTTTTCTCGCCTTTTCAAAATGACGAGATATCATGCCCCCTTAGTGGTCCTTATAACAAAAACTTGTGATGTCATAATAGAGTAAGTTTAATCAAGAAAACTCGTAAAGGAATGTGCTTAGCAAAGGAAACTACAACTTTTGACTTAATGAGTTGATTTATAAATCAAGTAAGATTTATGTGTATTGAGTACAATGTATAGCTGAACATCATCTTAAGGTTGAATTTCTAGTTCTCTCACCTACCTGCTAATTGTGAAGCACCTGGTGGATAGTAGTGTGTTCTAGTTGCTTAGTACCTTCTTGTTCATAGAGGTATGTGCCTTTCTTTGTGGTATTTTTGGGTCATCATACCCTTATCATCCCGTAGCTCGACAAGTGTGAGTTGTGGCCTTTTTGGTTTGAGACTTATCTCTTGTTTAAGCAACCTCCTTGCGTGTTGTCTTGTCCTTGGAGACCTAAGTTATTGTAATTTTAAGGCAACATATGTTAAGGATATAAAATAACTTTGGGAAGTCTTATTTTCTTCTTGTTCTTCTCCCTAGAGACCTTGAGTGCTCTTTGGTGTTACGATTTATGCTTGTGCTCTCTTTGTGGTTATTCCGAGCTTGATCAGGAAATAAGATAAATGAATCCCATTGTGTTATTGTGAATGGTACTTCTTGTATTGATATGTTAGTTGCTAGGGGAGATATATATATTTTTCTTTTGCTAAATGGTTGACGTCTCTAGATTGGTTGGTGTGGTGTGTTCGATTCTTAAAACAAAAGTGTAAAAATTAGACTATAGGAAACCTTGTGGTCATGAAATTTCTTAATATTACCATGAAAAGTTAACTGTACCCTCTCGAGTTATAGAAGTGTTTTCCATAAATAGTTCCTTGATTGTAAATGCTTGTTGATTTAGGTGTCCTCCTTGTTGATTAACCTCATCTTGTGTGACCTCAAATTGTGAGAATTTAAGTAAACATGTCACTTGCATAAAAATTTTGGCCTTGGTTGATTCTCGCTAGCCTTGTCTAAACAACAAATTATGAAAGCATAATTTAACACTAGTGGAAACCTTAATTTTTGTTACTATAGTATGTTGTATTCCTTGGGAAATAATGTGGTCTTTCTCAATGCATGGAATTCTCCTTATTATTCCTCTACTTGGTGGTTACTCTTAAGACTCTTTTGAACTCTTCATGTTATATTTTTATGTGTTGTATCTTAGTTGATAGCATAAATTTACTCTCTAGATTTAAATGTTCGTAGCCTTTGCAAAATTTTAGAACTCATCCCTTGCAATCTCCTTCTTTTAGCTGAATTACATTGACAAAACGTAGGTTCCCGAGAGACCCACACTTGTTTGAAGCAAGAAATCCCATATTGGAGTGATCCTTTTCTATTGCATTTGTTCCTATCTCTCTTTCCAAAGTGACTTCTAGGAGGAAGTCGAGTCTAAGGGGAGGAGGATCTAGTGCCCACTTCCCTTTGACATACCGAGATTGCTCATGATACGCTGACTATATTATGGACATTATTATAATTTTAATTTAGTATGGTGTTAGATGTCGATCATCGATTATTGTTGACTCTGATCATATATGATGCATGATGATTGATAGAGACATGTTATATAGATGTTGAAATGCTGTTGGAAATGATTATATATATATATATATGGATGTTGTTAGGACATGTGATATTTGGATATATTGAGTAGATCGAGAAAATTGAATTTAAAATTGATGATTATATAGTTGTTGATGAAATTGTAAGTGATATTGTTGATTGTCTGGATGTTGTTGTCATGCATATATATATTTATGATTTTGAAATTATATTATATTAATTTGTATGTTCTTATATGGCCACGAGGTCGAAGGGGTATTTGTATTGTGCAATTAAAAATATCACAACAAACATCGGGGATTGGAGACCAACCACATTAGAATTCTAGATGAATTCAACAAGTTCACCATGGAAAATTGTATTTGTTTGTGTGTGTTTAATTGTGTTAGGGATTCCCATGGGGGATCACCTTTAAATGTGACCAAGGGTTATGTGTATTTATTTATTTGGTTCCTTTTTATTGATGTTTGTATGTGTTTATTAAGTGATGTGTTTACCCCCTTTCATTATTTATTAATTGTGGTGAATTAATGTGAGTAATCATATTGTTATGAATTAATTAATCAAAATGGGTCATGAGAATGCAATTAATAGAGTTGTTGGCTCTTGGATCAAGTGTTGTAAGTAATGTGTAAGGGATATGTAAGTTGATTTTGGAGTAAGAAACACTCCACCTTCTTGAAATTCGAATTTGTCCTTGGAAGCTGATTTTGGAGACTTGTGGGACAAGTTAAACTTGTCCCATGCCTCTTAAATTTATATACCAACCTTGCCTATAGTTGGAGGGTTAAATTTAGACCTTCTTTGTGCATTTTTGTAAGTCAAGCTGAATGTTTTTATTGCACTTTCTTACATGCTTTTAATGTCAATCCTTTGGGGTGTGGGCTTGTTTTGGAGTGTGTAAGTAATCTATCATATTATTCACCCACCCATTTATTATGCATTCTAGAGCGAAGTTGGCTTTTGGGGTGAGGATTGATGATGTGTGATGTGGCATCCTACATGGATCCACCTCATCCTCTTCCCTTCCCTCTTCTATAAAATTTGAATTCCTTGCCTTGTTTTGGGTTGCTTCACCTTGTAGACTTCATTCTTGGGTGAATTCCTTGTTGTTTTGGGAGCTCTTGTTGTTGGAGAAGTTTGAAGATTGTTGCATGATTATTTTTTGGTGGATTTTTGTATTGTTTGTTTGGAAACTACTGTTGTTTGGAACTTGAGAAACTCCATCATGGAGAGGTAAGAGCTTGGCTATTGAAATGCTCTTTTTTATGAATGTAAATGTTATTGTGTGAATGTTTTGGAATGTTTGTGGGTTGTTGGGTAGATGGCCTAGGTATGGTGTAGGAGAAGACTATGGGGTTCATTTTGTGGGAGGCACAAGTGTTTTGGGAGGTATAAGTGTGGAGGGAGTTGGGATTTGGGTTCCACCTTACAAAGAAATATCTTTCATTTCTTTACTTGTTATGGGGTGCCATAAGAGGTTGGGGAGGCATAAGGAAATGTGAGGAATAAGGGGTACTTGGGGAGGCATAAGGAATGTCAGGGTTTTGATATACTATATTTTGGTGGTTTGTAATTCAGGTGGTGATACCCATTTTCCCTTTTGGGAGGCATAAGAAGCATCCCCCATAGTTTCTTGCTCCTTTGGCTTGCTTGATGAAGCCTCAATAATGTTTGTCATGTTTTAATGTAGTTGTAAACTACATTCTATTTTAGACTGTGTTTTATTGTGAAAATGTTGCTTGAGTGTTTGTGGAAGCCTGTTGTTGCCATGAGTTGGATCACATCTCTTATTGCTTTGTGGTTGGGGCTCGGGGCCAATGAAGAAGGATGGCATTCTCCTTTTCATTGGATGTCTTGGTTGGGTGGAGAGCGTTTCCTTTCCCCTGCTCTTGTGGTGATCAAATTAGAAGAATGAGAAATTTGCATGTTGTTGTTCTGGAGCTGAGAAAAAGACAAGTTTGACAGTCCTTGTTGAGATTATTCTTATTGTAACCCCTTCCCACTTTGAAGTGGATGACCTTGTACATTATTTGTGATGGAAAGATGTGTTTTATTGGCTATGAAAGTTGTAAATTGAATTGTGAAAGAGATATACTTTGTTCTCTATTTTTGAATAAATGTGGAAGAAATTGTATTTTGTATATTGTAATTGAGGAAGAAGACAAAGTTTTGACAGTCCCTTGCGAAACTACTTTTGTAAACCATTTCCCCACTTGATGTGGATGACAATTTAATATACATTTTGTGCTGAAGAGTTACTATGTTTTGGAAATGAAATCCCCTTTGAATGTGAAATAAATATACTCGGTATTTTGTTTGTAAAAAGGAATGTAATGTGAAGGAGTTGTGATTGTAAAGTTGTATTTGATAAAAAAAGAGAAGTATAAAAGAAATATTTTCAATCGAATAGATGTTGTTTTACCTTATATAATGAAGTTATTATTGTTTGAAATCTTCTTTGAAAATGTTGTACAACTCTTTTTCGAATGTGGAAAATGTATTCAGAATTATTGCATCCTCTCGTGTTTGAAAAGCATGTTTTATTTTTGGAAAGGAAATAGAAATTTCTTTCTTGTTTCTACATTTGATTGAAGGAAATAGAACATTGTAATATTAGATTAGAATGAAATCACATTTTAAAGTTTGGTAAAGGTAATGGATCAATTCGAGTTGGAAGTTATAGAGCTCGGTTAGATGATTTTTTCAAATTGACAAATAATTATCGAAAACGCGTAACGAATTCCGCAGACTAGGAAAGACATTTGAAACATTAATACAAGCTAAGAAAGATCAAAATGATCCCAAAAAACTATAATACTTAAGAAATTTTCATAGAACCTTTCAAAATCAAGCTCAAATAATTTCTTAGTCATTTTTACTATTAAATTGGGGAAATTCAATTGATCTTCAATTAAAAATTTAATCCTTGAAATCTATCCTAAATTTGATATTAACCTTAATATAATAAATCAATAAATTGCGAAGATAAGAAAATGCCGTAGATATATGGGGGCCAAGATGCCCAAATAATCAATATATGCAGAATAATACCCTTAAGGTAGGGCAACACCATACAATGCTCCTTAAGGAAGGAGTAACTCCACAATCTCCCAAGACGGGAATCCACTTCGAGGGGGACACCTCTAATATACCTCTACCAAGTATAAGAATCAACTCATGCATCCATGACCTGCTCATAATGATACTCACATCCTTTAAATAAGATGGGTAACACCTAATCCCAATGTAGGCCGACCCATTACCCAATTCATATGTGATCCCATATAACTAAGGTAATGTGCGCCACATGTTGACATCTCCATCCACCCATATAAATTATAATATTATATCCCATGTGAACCCATACATATAACTAAGGGGATGTGTGCCACATGTCGTCATCTCCATCAACCCATATATATTATATTATCATACCCCAAGGTACATAGAAAATTCTTCCAAGTGAAATCCTCCATGTCTGTTTGGCATGTTGAGAAAGAATAAATGGCGGATTTGAACAAATAATTGATAAGTTAAAAATACCAGTTCACTTTCTAAGTGACAGAAAGATGTTTTCTCAAAATTTACCCCTTAAACTTTATCAAAATTAAAAATTAATGATTCTTGTGCAAAGAGGACTTCGATATCTTTCCAAAAAATCCTTGTTTTCCCAAAACCGAAGTTCTCTATCAAAATTTATGGTCTTTTAAAGTTTTTTTCATTTGGCGTCATAAATAATTCCTAATCAGAAAAAAAAATAGGAAAAATATCCTTTATGGACCCGCAGGGCCCGAATTTTCCCTTAGCGCTTTTTGGTCAAAAACACCAAAGGAAAAAATTTCCCCCACCGCTTGCTAACCCGAGCCTTACTTTTGTCAAAATCACCTAAGTCCGAAAAAGAAATTTTGGGAAAATTTCCCCTGCGGACCCGCCGCCCCGCTTTTGCCTTTTGTCGTCTTTCGCGGACCCGCAAAATCAAACTTAACCTTTTAAAAATTTTGGGAAATTTTTCTAAGTTTCCTCCGCCTCCCCGCCGGCCCGTAACTAATCAGGTGTTGCCACGTGGTGTCACGAGGCGTCGGCGGAGGAGCGGGTTCCTTTTTGCCTTTTGCGTTTCAGAAAATTTTGGATTTATTTTTAAAACTTCCCACCGCCCGCCTACCCGCAGCTAATGGATGGCTGACACGTGTCTTCATGATGTGTTAGTCAGAGGCGCAAGATTCTCAAACCTTTAAACCTTTTTCTTTAAAAAGTCAAATTATCTAAGTTTTCCCCGCCAACCCGCTCCCCCGCTTGGAAATTGGGACTGACACGTGGCATCTCTACGTGCGGCGGAGGAGTGGGTAATTTTCAACCCTTTCACCCTTTCAATATATATATATATATATATATATAATAAGGAAAAAATTCAATTTTACCTCCGGCGACCCACCTTCCCGCCTAGGCATAGATTTTGGACACGTGTCCTTAGCGGACCCCTAGTTCAAAATTTTCCTTTTAGGCGCAAAGCCTCGCCATGGGCTTGTAGGCGCATGGAGGTGAAATGTGATTTTTGCCCAAGAGCGCTAAGGGAAAAATTTCTTCCCTAGCCCGCAGCCCGCCTTTGGGAAAAAATTTCCTCCCAAGGTCCGCCGGCCCATAACTTGAGAAATATGAGGAGTTAGGAGGACTTATTTATATCATTGGAAAGGTGAGGAAATTTCCTATCCAATGGGAATGTTTTAGGGAATTTTTGAGAGCATTAAATGTGAGAAAAATCAAATTGAATCCTTAACCGAGTTCTGGGAGTGGGTAAGTAAGAATTTACTCTGATGATTTTAAATATGTATTCTTTTCCCCCACTGTAATTAAACCTTGCTCTTGTCTTAGATCTTGTTGAATTAAATACCTGGGTATTTAATTGTTTTGGTTCCTTAACCCTAAAATTTTAATCAGGGAATATTTAGCTAAAATATCAATGTAATCAGTGATTAAACTAATCCCTATGGAGATTTAAGCTAGGTGTGGACTTATTACACTTGTTTCTTTATAATGTGGAATTAGTAACTATTATAATGAGAAAATTTAACATTTGAATTTAATTATCCTTGAGACTATGGTTGTTAACACTTTTCAACAAAAAAATTATTCCATAATTTTGTAACTAAACCTAGGTTGTTCATGGTCTCAAGTGGGAGATTCTAGCAGCAGTTCTGAATGTTGGCTTGATGAAGTATTGCATAAGTATAGAGAGCACATTTGATAGTGGAATGATAGAAGGGGACGAATGGATAGGTGAAATTTTTGATAAATTTATGGTTTGAGGATTTTCTCCTAGGAAATCTAGAGTTGGACTTAGCCATTCTACATATATGGGCTAAAAATAGGTGTTATCTATTTTTACCCCTGGGTAAAATAGAAAACTTGGGTGGATGGTTTTAAACATTGGAAAATTCTTCAAGGAGAAATATGGAATGATATAGGAGTATTTAAGTGATAAGAACACTAAAGATCTGATTTTGAAATATTTAGGGAAGTTTCAGAGGTTTTGGAGCCGATTAATGAGAAGCAAAGCTTGTGGGCCTAAAGGAACATACAATGTGAAAGAGCACCTAAAATTCAAAGAAACATTATAAGAGTCATGTGAGGATGTAAAATTAAAAAAAAATTCATATGGAAGTCCTTTTCCATGCCTTACATGATGGAAAATATGAGACATATTGAAACACCATACAATTTCTGAGGCACTAGTTCTTCTGCCGCACAACCAGCCATCCCGAGAAAGAAGGCGTAATTGGGATGTGTTAAAATCATAATTGAGTCTTGTGACCATCACCATTACATTTAGTGGGTTTTTTCATGTGAAATCATATAAATTTTTTCCCCAAAACTCATCCGGGAGCTTGAGATATCACCTTCGCAAGTTGGCCTCTAGGGGTTGGATGACCATCCAACCTGGGGGTTAGACGGGGTTTTACAACCATCCAAACCAGGTTATACGTCATACAATGAACCAATATGGATGATCTAGTAGTCATTCGGATAGGAGGTTAGGTGGGTTGTGAGGTAGGACAACCCGCCAAGGGTTGTACTATCGAAGAGATAGACGGTTGTCTAACCTTTGTTGGATGGGTCATACAAACATAGAGTTAGATGGATTGGCTAGGAAAGTGATATTTAGAGGATGGTTAGGTGGCACATTTATTTACACAAAGATGGATGACCACAACCCATCTCGGTGTAAGGATGGTGGTCATAACGTTGGACGACACACAAGGAAATAACCCAATACACTTGGATGGCCGACCAACCC
Source organism: Taxus wallichiana var. yunnanensis (assembly GCA_018340775.1). Taxonomy (NCBI): domain Eukaryota; kingdom Viridiplantae; phylum Streptophyta; class Pinopsida; order Cupressales; family Taxaceae; genus Taxus; species Taxus wallichiana. The sequence continues at coordinate 135,488 of JADAXU010000117.1, read as the reverse complement.
AAGGGTTTGATGGCTCACGAATCACAAGCCAGGAGAAGGTAGGTGGGTGAATGAAAGCTCAACAACCAAAATTAATGTGGTATGGCACCCATGTATTTTTATATAATGACAAATGGTACCCTTGGGAAGCGATTTTTATGGCTTCCCATACCTCTTTGTGCAATGAGGGTAGTACATGTTTTGACAATTTCATATATAATGTAATCAAACCCGTAATTTTTATGGATACATGTTTTGGGAGTTGGGCGAGTAGAGATTTGGGTCAAACCATGACAAATGTTTCCTCAATTCCAATGAACTATAAGCCTTATCCTCTCTCTCTCCTATCTCCTTGGAATTTTTAGGAAGCATATTTATGCTTCATCCTTCATCAATGTAAATGGTATGTACATGTTTTGAAGCAATAAAATCATGTTTTGTGGTGTTTCTTCAACCCTTGATAATTTTTATTGTATTTACCTTATCTCTCAAGTATTCTTATTGTTCTCTGTATTTTGTGCACGCTTTTTTTGCGCTCTCCAGGATGTAGGATGTTTTTTTCATGGAGGTTTGATATTCCCTCTTATAGTAGAGATTTGGGTCTATGTCAACCATTGTTTTCACCTATCCTAGCTCTATTTTCCATCTATTTCTCCTTCATCGAATCGATATCTCACCCTTTTTTGGGATGCAATCACCACACACCTTAGTGTAGTACTTCCATTTTCATGCAATCTCTCTCTCTCTCCAAACCCCCACAAGGTCTCCATTCCCGAATTTTTCCTTTGAGGATAGGTGTAGTTAGGTATTTTTCTTTTTCCAATTAGGAGTAGTTTAGCAATAGGATTAGGAAGATGATTTCATCCTTCTCACCACATCAAGGAGGGTTATCTCAAGTCTTTTGTTTCCTTATCTTTAAGTCCCACAAGTTTTTATGCCCACATTAAGGGATAACCCCAAAATCAATTAAAACCCTATGTTACCCTAATATCAAGTGGGTCAAAGAAGAATCAAAAATTTCAAAATCCATACGATTACCATCACACACAAATCAAAATGAAATCAAAAATTTTGCGTGGTATAATTTTACACCTATAGTTTTATGCACTCAATGTGGGATGGGTTTGGAAGTACCTTACCACTGCACTTTTGACCAAACTTTTATGTGCTCTATTTCGGTGAAGGTTCTCAGCAAAACTTGGTATTTTTGGTCGGAGGAAAATTTCAAGCATATCAATTCGGAGACTCCTTGAGGAGTCAAGTTTCGGTATTCAAGAAGCACTTCATCTCCGGTTACAATTTTTTTGTATTTCATTTAATGTTTTTACATACTCTAGCCTTCTGACTCTCCAAATAAATAGAAAATTTTAGAGATTTTTCAACAAAGAAGTCAAACAAGGAAAGGGAACTTGAATATTTTACAAGCTACAAAAGCACAATCACATAACTCATTGTAGTTTCCTTACCTTTCACATATTTATGATACCTACAAAATCACAAAAAAACACCTAATAATTATATTAGTCTCTTAAGAATATTCATCCATCTTTAAGTATCCATAAAATACAAAATTTTCCTTAGGCCAATTTCTAATGTTGCATCTCACACAACAAAGATAATTTCCAAGCATCGAGGTCCTAATTAAGGTATTCATTATCAAAAACATTTCAATATGCATGTTTCCTTATACATCATGTGAGGAACTATGAGTGTTTTATTCCTATTTGTAGTTTTTGTATTAAGCATGGTGGGTTATACTCAACACAAACGTGTCACCCCTTTTTAGTTCCCAAGTAAATAAGAAGAATAAAAACCGAATACTTTGTACAAATACAATCAAATAGTTTCAAAAAAGGAAATGAAGTTAAAAACATAGAAGAAGAAAAATTTAATAAGATCCAAACCAACTAAAGTGCATATATTACATATCCTTCTATACATTAATAAGTCACCAAGGTGAATATTTTTTGAGACAAGAGACCTCATCCTATGCTTAGAACCACACTACTATATTATCAAAATTTCTTGAAAACATCTTTCACATCCTTCCACCACCCTTTCAAATCATTTTCATTGCATATCAATACAAAATCAATGCATTCCTCTTTAATTCTATTTGTATTTTCTTTAACTAGCTCATATATATTATAATAATTAACCATTCTAATTTAGACATGATTTAAGATCTAAATATTTGTTTAATCTTATTGTATAATATGATCTTATCTCATATGCACACAAATTTTAAATGATTTTTATAGAAGAAAAACCTAAATTTAGTATTTATAGTTTTGGTGAACTTTCTTACTTTAAAATTACACATAATCTAGGGTTTCATACCTCACCCATATGATTTTGTATTTTTCATATTCTGTAGGTTTTATAATTCTTTCAAGTATTCTAAAGTTCCTAATTTTATCTTGGATCCTCTATACAAATAAAATGAGTGAAATATATTATATGAAAATGGAAAAAATAAGAAGAATAAATTCAATCTCAAGTTAAATAGACTCATCCTCCTTGATCGTAAAAATATGGCATGTGACTATGCTCTACATTTGATCAAACATATTGCCACTATTAATATACATCATAAGTTAATCCTATAAGTATACCTCCACCACCATCTACTCAAATCATGACACTCCCTACAATGGATATTTCTCCCATTCTTGTTATTACTCCTACCATGGCTATTCAAGACACAATTACAACTCTTTCTCTTTTGACCAATAGTTATCTCTCAAATTTTTTCATGACCATTGCACCAAAACCCACCTCAATGATAGAGGATCCTAATTCTCTAGAAATTGACACCATTAAATTTTCTATCATTACTAAATTTTATGACATTCATGAGTCCTTGACCATTGTGCATAGTGACATACAAATGCCTATCAACATTACACACCTGATTTCTCATCTTATTTATCATTTGATTAATTCATTCCTTTACTAGGGGCATCCCTTTGTTTCTTCATCCATGGTATGATAAATCCTTATGATTTCATATCTACCCCAAAGCACGTTATTGTCATGTTTCCTTAATTCACTACCATTTGTCTTATTTCACATGCAATAATGACATAGGTTGTGTAAAATACAAAATTAATGCTCTTGAATATTACAACATATTAACACTCATAAAAATATCATCAATCCTCTCAAAGTATATCAATAACCTACTTTCCATAGTAGGATTATTAATATTATATCCTGTGTCATTGGAGCATGGAAACCTCATTTCTCTCACGAATTATGACACTAACCATCCTAGGACCCCATTGGTTGTCAAAATAGGACTTTAATGAAAGCAATAGTCGGGGGAAAAGTCCCTCCTCTTTGATGGGAGAGGTGCCCTTATTGAAAGCAAAAAACTATTCACAAATGTACAACTTTCAATTTCAATGAGGAACTCTGATATCATGAAAGTGTTTTAAACTCCAAGATAGATTATCAATACAAAAGAACATGAAGAACTAAGGAAAGGGAAAGGTAGAATAACACTCTTTAGGAAGTATAGATAGCAAAATAGTTCCCTATAAATGTTGAACTAGGATAATATAGAATAGAATCATTCGTATTAAAACTATTAGATGTTATTTTACAGACATAAAGTTCCAGAGATAACATCCACAAGAATACAAAGCTTCTCAGTGCAAATAGATAAATGATTCAATAATTTATGACAGATAAGAAGGAATGAATAGACATAGATAGAAGTAGAAAGGAAAATATCCTTGTATTGATAGCTTTTGACTCTTTTACACTTTCAAAAATAATCAGAGTTCCACCCTTTGAAATGGCGAAGAGAGCTCATTATATAACTTACAAATTGGTTACATTTGGTAACCATTTCTTTTAACTAAAAGATTAATTAAGGAAATGCATAATACAATGTCCTTAATTAATTTACAAGGAGCTTAGCACTAAAAATAGAAGAAGAGAAAAAGGAGAAAGAAGAAGAGACATTTGATTATGGCTGAGGAGGGCCCACTGATTTGAGAATCCGATGCTTGAAATTTTTCAATGCTTCTACTATTTCCATGCCTCTTGGAATTATTGTGTTGGTAGTAGCATGAGTCCATGTTCCTAGAAATTTCTCCATATCTTTATCAAATTCAGTATGCTCCAGATATTCCTTATTAGCTTTGGCAATAGTTGAATGGAGGGAACAAATGTCTTCCATCTTCTCTTTAGTAAATGAATCTTCTTTAAACAAATCATTCTTGACAAAAGTTTTGAATTGAGCCTTGATTTCCTGAAGAGAGAAGGGAACACCTGTAGTTTCATCTTGAAGATGGCAGTGAATATCTTTGAAAGCTGATGAGACACAAGTTTTAAAAGATTCTCCTTTTTTCCACACATTCCTCAATTCTCCCAGTGCTTCTTCCAGAACCTTTATCTTCCATTCAACACTGAAAATCCATGCCTTCGATAGGTTATTCTTGGCATCATCAAATACATTGCTGACCAATAGGATCTTCTCATCAGTTTGGCCCATTAGGTGAAGATCTGTAATACAACTACTCCAGACCTTCAACTCTTTATCCATAGCTTTGATTGAGGAAGAGAGTTTCTGCTGCAAATTAATCACTTTTTCATTAGTTTTGAAGGCTTCCACAATGAATTTCAAACCTACTATAGTCATATCATCCACCATAGCTTCCACAACCTTCCCATAAGTTGAATACTTGTATATGTCTTTGATGCTCTAACTTCATCCTGGCTGAGAATCATGGGGGGTGGGAGAGCAGCCAGTGGGGCTGGATCCAAAACTCTATCCTTGGCCAACAATGATTTGATAAAGTTGGAAAGAACTTGATTTTGTTCTTCCAACTTCTATGGTCTATGGTCTACTTTTCAACCCATTCAATAACCTTAGTTACTATTTCCTGAAGGTTATGAACTTCACTCTCAGGAGTGGATTCTCCCATTGGGATCCTAGAAAGCTCCAAATTAGAGACCAAAAGATCCTTCTCTACTTTATCAACCTTGGGCTTTCAACCTCCAGGAACTACTGGCCCCTTAAGCATCAGTTACTAATCTTGAAGTAATATTTTCTCTCTTTTCTAGAGGAGGAGTAGTACTCAACAAAGCTGCTACAACATCAAAATTTGGCCCTGTTAAATGAGAAGAAGATTTCCTCTTCTTACTGTCAACCAAGGGCTACACCCAGGAAAAGGTAGAAGAAGAAGAGGAAGGAACAAGAGGCCCAAGAGCAAGTGAACTCATGGCACTCAAAGTATTAACCACTGTTGCCTCCAGTAGAGAAGTACTTGAGACCTCAGGAACTTCCTTTGCAGAGGAGTCTACTATACTAGGAGGTTCAATACTTGGAACCTCTTTTTCTTCTTCAACAGTGATTTTAGGAGCTCCTGCAGGATCTGGCACTTCACCATCATCACTTTCACTAAGAACAATAATGTTCTCTAGTCCCAAGGCAATTCTGACCACCCCGAAGAGATTCTTCCTCAATTGGTTCTTGCTTAACCTCTTTAATCTTCTTTTGATACACTTGAGTGGAAGAAGGAGTAGATGATTCAGGCTCTTTTATTGAGGAAGAAGGAGGGGTTTTCTCGGCAGAGTACTAGGTGTATGCACTTCCTTCCCAGGTGTGGAAGTTTCTCTTGAAGAAGATCTACCCTGATTCCTCTTGAGCTCATGAACTTTCTGTCGAACCAAACCTTAGTTCTTACAAGAATAGGGGCAATAATCTCACCAAATCATCTCTCTCCTTTACATACCAATCTAGGGTTTCTAAAGGAGTGTGTTTGATTGATCTTTCATATTCAAAGGATTGTAAGTCCTCATCATCATCCTTAAGCCCTTTAGGAACTTGGTAGAGATTGAGATCTGTAATTTGTTGTAGAGAGAGTCTACCATAATGCCTCCTTCTAGCTTCAAAATCATCAACACAATCAACCTAGTAATCCTCAGTGTCTGGTTTATGATGATAAATTATTCTGAGGTTCTGATCAATAAAATTCTTCAGATAAAAACAAGTCCTGGTCCTAAGAAATGGACAGTGAGAGGAGCAATAGCCCTTTCTATGTTTTGGGCATCTAGAGCCGTTTTGCATGTATAATTTCCCAAGGAGATAGGGAAATGGAGACTAGTGATCTTCTTATCTCTGTAGGTTTTGTGTAGTTTATCAAGATGCCTACACACTTCAACCACACACTTCAACCAAAGCCATTTTATCATTGAAAAACATGGGGAGATTGAGGGGTGTACTTTCAAAGCCAGCCAACCTGATGTATGAGAACCTTCTGAATTGGATGAAGAAAGCCCCATACTTGGCTATTAGAGTCATAGCTTCATCAAAAAATCTCCTAGCAGTGTCACCCTCCAAGATTCTAACAATATACATGGTGAAAGCATCATTGACCCTTTTGAAATTGTGATTGCTGGCCTCGAGGGTAAACTGAGGGCAGTATGTGTAGATAGGATCATCCTTCTTTCCCTCCATGTAGGTGAAACCAAACCACTCTCGGGATGCAGCTAGGGTATACATGAGATAAGAAGTCATATAGAACTTCTTAGTCTACTGAACATTTGACAATTGCTCAGTCAGATTCATACAAATAATTTCAGCCCAATTTATGTTCTTCTTTCCCTCATAGATGATATTTATAAAAGGGCACATCCAAAAATGAAATTCATTGGTGGAGGGCATTCCCATGATACTGAGTGAGAAAAATGATGAAATTAGACAACTCCTCATTGAAATCAACCCTGAATAATGCTTTGGAGAGTCGGGATGCTCCTTTCTTAGGGTTCTTTAACCATGACTACTCATGCCTTGTATTTTTCACTGTCTTGATCGAATAGAGTTTGAGCTTGAGCAAGAGTGAGAACGATGGAGTCTTCGGTCTTAGGAATGCATAGGGCAGTAGAAATGGCGGCAACATCTAGTTTAGCAATTAATTCTCCATGCACATTAGTAAGCTCCTTGGTATCTGGGTTAAAATGAGCTCCGCAAGCAAGCACGGTGTCGACACACTACATAGAGATGGGAAAACCAACACATACGCAATTCCACTATCACTAATCATTTGGGCCATGGGAGCAGGGTTGGCACATGTTAGTCTACCCCAAAAATCACCAAAATCTAAGTGCCAAACCTCACTATCCCCAATATCAGGTACAGAGGTCTCGAGAGGCGACAGATGTTCCTGCCCTTGAAACTTGATCTTCATTTTTGCAATGCACAAAGGGACGACCTTCCAAGAACAAATTTGTGATGAGAATGCAAAGGAATACAGGGAGACGAACAAATGACTCAATTGTAAGGATGCGGGTGAGAAAAAGCAAGTGAGCAATGTGACAAATGCATAGGTGGTAGTCCCTTTAAATAGTCGTTCAGGAGAGAGAAGATCATTAATGAGCATTAAATACACCTTGCACCAACTCGAAAAGGTGAGATGCGGGAAAAGTGGAAAAAACTAGCCCGGGAGGTCCATGGGACATATGGGACACGAAGACGCGATCTAATCGACGATGCGGGGAATGCAAACCAAATGAGCACGGGTAGTCCAGGGACACGAAACATGCGGGACACAAAGATGCGATCGAATGATGCAAGTGATGTGGGGAATCGATGAATAGAAGGCCCAGATGCATTTGGGACAGATGGGTTGAAAGTACGTGAAGAACCCGATCTGCGACGACGCGGGTGATCGGGGAAAAGAAGTCCGGTGAACTTGGGACAAATGGGCCAAAAATTTTCGATAAAACTAATAGACAAAGGCTTGTGGGTAAATCAGCCGATCGGCGAATAGAAGGCCTGTCGGAACTGGGACAAATGGGACAAGAAAACCTGATTCGGCCGATGCGGGGAATCAGGGAACACGAAGTCTGAAGGAACTTTGGGACATGAGGGACAAAAATGTCCGACAGACCCGCAAGTTACTTAAAATGACCCCAAGAAATGACATTTTCACTATCTTTTCAAATTTCCTCTTCACTGAAACATTATGAAGGGTGCCAACTCAAAATTTTCAAATATTTTCAACTTTCAAAAGAGGGGAATTTTGAGGGAACAACAGGACCATAACTCTAACATAACTTCACTTAGTGTTACTTTTCTACTCACTTCTCTCTCATGTTAGTATTTTTGACAAGCCATTATACATATTTGTGCATGGCATACTATAGTTTGATAACATATGTATGCAAGGAAATACCCTTAGAGGACATTAATTCCCACTTATTTACACTAACAACTTATGTTTGATACAACAACATATGACCCACAACTATGTGACATAGTTATCAATGATTCTGGATGTCATAGAGTATGAGATTAATTCTATGATGTTAATGATGACATACACACTTTGACATCATTTAATATAGTCCTTACATGTCTATTGTCATTGATCCTTCACTTGGCATGCAATGATAAAACTATCTATGATCTCATCCATAAACTATTAAAGTCTATGTAGATTGTCTTTGATCAAGTCTCGACATGCAAAAGATCAAACTTGTGACCTCAAAAATTCTTGTAGGACCTAATGAAAATACAAGGTCATCCTTAATACGGGGAAGTTCATATTTTGTGTAACCTAGGTAAAGCTCTTAAGGTTCCTCATATCCAAACATGTAATTGATGTAGATCTTACAAATTAATAAATCCTTAAAATTACTCATACTACAAATTTTATCCCCAAAGATCGACATCTTCTAAGAAAATTCTCGGGAATTATAATTCAATTCATTCCCAAACTCACTTATCACACTCATGCCATGGACAATATCCTTAAGAAAAGTGCTAACTTAGAAAGGAATAAAGGCTATAGACAAGCCTTTTATTCCATGAATAAATCATTAGTCATAATCCTAATATTACAACATTTTTTCTAACTTGTTGAACTCATGGAAGAGTGATCAACTTCTTTCTTGGTGCCATCACTACCCTTTTTATGTTTTTCCATCATCCCTTTTCCCAGTAATCAAGTAGGTTAGTGTTTTAGTTGTAGTTGGTGGTTGGCATTAAAGTAGTTAGTGTAGGAAGACGTCCTTCTTTGGATGTCTATCCCAAGGAGCGAATGTCCCACACCTTGGGAACTTTACCATTGTTGTTGTTGAGATACCACGAAGTCCTTCAACTTTGTAGATCTTTCATGGGTGCACATTTTTAGTGACAAAAAATTCCATTGTAAGGATATATTAGAGGGGGTTTAAGAAAAATATTCTATTTTGTGTAAATATTTAAATATTTGTCAACAATAAGTAGCAAAAAGAATGTTTGTATGGAGAGAGAAAGATAACACAAGAAAATCATTGTAAATAGAGGACATTTCAAAAAAGTGTTAATACTCTTATGGTATTGAAACTATACAATTTTGATGAATGCAGTGTAGGAAGCTTTTGATTTGATGAATTTGTTTTTATGTAGGGAGGAGGGCTTTGGGGGCATATCTCTATATAGGGTGCTAACTATAGAGAGTTGTTTGAAACACGTCGAGTAAACATGTTTATGTTTGATATGAATCGTTATACATGTGCAATAATCAATTGGGTCTAGGGAACCAATCTCTATTAAGCCAAGTGTAGATTTTTAAGGGATGAGGCTATTTATGATTAAACTTAACATATTGCTATTTGGGTAGTGCCCTAAAATAATTGTGCACATTCCTAAAATTCAACAGAGATAACTTTAGGAAATTATCCTTGAACCCTAATAAGGAAGATAAGTTTTTAGAATGAATAAATAAAACATTTGTTTATTAAATATGTTTTTAGTTATGTGGTCATTCAAAGTAGTATATAATATTAAAAATAAAACACAAATTATATTTATAGCTATTCAAGATGTTTAGTATGGTGCAAAGGAGCTATTGTATATAAATTTTCACTAGAATGAATGCCTCGAAAAGAAACACATGCTTAGAGTATAGTATTATTCTAGATGGGTTGATTTCACAATATAACACTCTTGAAATGTTTTTAAGAATGCCCAAAGAAAGGTCGAAAAAACTCACACAATAAAATACCATAATTATAAAATTTCGGATGTAAAAATCAAATAACATATAAATATATAAGTTTTACATGATTTTAGGTAATAAAAATATATAAAAACATGAAGAAATAAGAGAAATAAAACAATACTTTTTAACAAAAAACATACAATAATAATAAACAAACAAAAATAAATAAATAATAATAATAATTTATTAAGGAATATCTATTAAATTAAAATGTAAAAATAATATACCTATATTTCACTTAATTTTAAAATATTAATAAATATCATTAACTTTAAAATATACTTGGTGATCCTCTAATAACCATTCATAATTAATATTCCACGTGATCATAGCAAAATTTCCGTGTTTACGACTTTTATAAGACTTGGCATGTAACATCACCTCATTGATAATTGGTAAAAGCATGAATTTGCTGTAAGACATTTTATCCAAAAGTCATTTCCTATAAATAGGATTTAAATCATTTTATCCAACAGTCATTTCCTATAAATAGGATTCAAATCAGTTTATTCAACAACTTCTTGCTTATTAGAAATCCCCAGAAATATATTCCGATGGATAAAATGTAGACACGTGGAAGACAGGTGTAAAGAAACCTAAGTGACTGTTGGAAAGGAGCGTAGGTGTAAGAGCCGTTCGGAAATATTTTATAAAATAATAATAATAATAATAATAATAGGTTTTTACAGTCCACGATGCCATGGGGTGGCCTATTTTTGGGTCTACAAGCAGCTTATAGCATATGGGACTACCTCGTACTCACATGTGGGAGGAAACTAACTTTTCTACAAATGAGGCGTACATACCCTACCCCTACAGGATTTGAACTTGTGACCTCTATTTCAAGAGCACATGTTCTTCACCATTAGGCCAACTCAAGCGTAAACACCTTTCTAGAGTTGTGCCTTTCCATTTTCCGTTTGGTTTTGCTTCAAAATTTTAAACTATTTTTGAGGTCTGCAGTCTCTGTGCATGTCTGTGAAGTGTCCCATGTATTTTTGAGATGTTTGTGTTTTCTATATTACTGTGTTTCAGGTAGGTAGCTAGGTATTTGATGTTTTTTGGTTCAATTTTAGCTGTGTGTTCATTTTATGATCTGATCCGTTCTGTTTTGTTTTTCTGTCTGTGTTTTTTATGTTTGATTTCTTCTTGGCCACCATCAGCACGACACAGGAGAAACATGAAGAAGGAATTCGACAAGAATATGCGGCTTGTTTTATTTCTTGAAACGATTTGGGGAGTGGACTAAACAAGATGGAAATTTGTATTTTACAACTTTTATTACTCCTATTCAATGTGAATAGGAGTAGGAATGATGGATATTCAACTTTGGGTGCTCGTAATATTCACTTCTCGAAATCTGTTATACACCAGATGATAAGATAAGCTTTTTCCCTAACTTTATAACCAATTTTATTTGCCATTTCCATTCATAAGTCACTTCTCTTCACTCTGAGTAGGATACATGATACCGACAGAAAAGCCAGATATAAAATCTGGTTTGATTACACAATTTTGTTTCTGCATGGAAATTCATGATTTTTTAATTTGTATTATGAGAAATTTGTATTCTGGCTTGTCTGATTGTTGGTGTTACTAGGGATCCGAACCAGTATGCTACACCCAATAAATTTGGAAGTATTTAGGGTGTCTGTGTTTGAATGGTGGGTGATATACAAATACTAATAAAAAGGCTTCAATGGGTGATCCATTTGAAGTACTTCTCTCAGGGGGCTTGTCAACACTGTCACACTCTGGGGAGCCCTATTTCACTCTTAACACTAGAGGTATCTCTGTTTTCTCCCAGCTAACATGAAATCTCTCCTTTTAAATTAATTTACGTTTCACAGCAGGCTGAACTCTGTTATGTAAATCTCTCAGGGCTTACCAGATTTGAAGACAACATATTACCTTGGAATAGTTCAGTTCATCATGAATTTCACTTTACCATACAGGTATCTGCTTATTTTTATGTCCTTTCCTGCACATTTACTCCTAAAATAATTTAAGGATGTCTATGGATTATGTGCGTTAAAATAACTTTACCCATTTTATTTCTATGCCTCAGGGCTATTGTAACGGTAGCACTAAGGACTAAGAACAAATAATGACCCCTGCATCTGATAAACCTTAAGAGAACCAGTGCTACCTGAAGAAATTGTATCTGGGTGCTCTGATCATGCTCCATTGCTTGAAATAGAAACACCGGTGTTTCGAATAATATTTTTTCCATATACTCGTAAATATCCCAATCGGATGAGATTTCACATCTATAAGTTGTTTTCCATCTATGCGAGTATTAATAGACTCTCTCATCTTATGTGTAACTGTAGAAGAATCCACTACTATTCCATGAGTAGTAGTTATCAAAGGGACAACTTTGAATTCCGTTTCTTGTTCTGAATATGTTCCATCTCTTGATATGGAAATTCTCTTGTCTTCATGATCATTTTTTTTTCCAAATGGCCCCGTTGCTTTGTTCCATGAGTTACTGGAACATATTGCTCTAAAGTAAGATCAATCTGAAACATATGGAGCATGTTTTGGGACCAAGAGTTACTTGCAACTCAGTATATCCAATGCAGCATGTAGGCTCAGTAACCTTATCCAAATGTTGGGTGTCATATCCAAGAGATTTGAGATATGTTATGCTACATACATTGATGTCATGGAAACTAGTAATGTCGACATTGCTGCACTTTTTCCCATTGATGTGAACACTATCAATCGACATTGCAACACTTTTTCCCATTGATTTGAAGACTATCAAAGGCTCTAGATATGAATAATGTATCACTTGTAACATTAGCCTTTTAATATTTATTTATGTTTCTTTTGAACTTCCTTCTTAAGGAACCCTTTGTTAAGAATGTTTTTTTACCTTAGCCTACACTTCTTTTAGTAATTTGGATTGCTAGTAACTCTGTCATAATTCTTCCTCTTTCACTTGTTCTAAGGACCCAAACCAATAAACTACACCTACTGCTTAAGAATGAAATACCAATTGCAATGCTTCAACATATGATCCATATGAAAGACAGCTCATGGTAATTTGGATTGCTAGTAACTCTGTCATAATTCTTCCTCTTTCACTTGTTCTAAGGACCCAAACCAATAAACTACACCTACTGCTTAAGAATGAAATACCAATTGCAATGCTTGAACAGAGGATCCATATGAAAGACAGCTCATGGTCGTGTCAATGCTAATGGGATGCATACCTCCTGGTAATGATTTTATTCAAGCAGGGCATGGTTTCGGAAGAATGTGTGCATACTCAGCACACCCAACCATCCTCAATTTACTTTAACTATGCTAAGCACCACCTTTGAATTCCATTTCAGGGGGTTTAGTTTAGCGCCAGATTGTCATGTGCATTCAGTTTAGTCCGGGTACATTCCTGTGTTCATTGCCACAGGGATTCTATTTAGAGGCATAATGTGAAACAATGTCTGCATCAAGCTGCTTCCCATCTACATATTCTACAAATACTAAAGCTGAATTGTCTAATATTTCTTTGGTCTCCATTGTGCAGGTATGGTATGCTTGTTCACTCAGGTTCAAAGGCATGAGCATATTTAGAAATTTCCATATATATTATAGAAACTGGAATGTTCTTTCAACATAATGAAATTGTGAGCTATGGTATATCCTAGTCGTTTATTTGTCCTTATTCTTCTTCTCTATATTCTAATATTAGGATTTCTAACCAATGGTTTTCTCATTTCTGGCTCTATATATTTATTTAACAATTAATACATTTTATGGCTAATGTGGTGTATATTTTATTTTAATTCAGTTGAATTGGGTGCTAGCAATCTTTAATTCTCCGACTCTGTTGTACACCAGATGATAAGGTAAGCTTTCCCTAACTTCATAACTAATTTTACTTACCATTTTCCATTCATAATTCACTTCTCTTCACTCTAAGTAGGATGCACCATGCAGAAATGGGATAATGAGCTTTCAAGGTACTCACCCAAGTCGTAAACTTTGACAACTAAAATAAAATGTTCCTACGTAATTCACCTAGAAAATTCTTTCTTTAAACTTAAGGATTCAATGATTCTATGCAATTCACCTAGAAGATTCTTGCTTTAAACTTAACTCTTCTTGCACATACATTTCTATTTTGTATGTGTGAATCTCAGGCACAACCTCTTTCTTTTTAATGGAATCCTAATCACAAACACCAAATGCACATACTACAAGAGTCCATTCAAAACCTTAATAAAAGGGAATTTCATCCATACAAGAATGCCCTAACTTCTAATTTACATTATCTTTACCTAATTTGAAATTCATATTTCAGAAACAGATTTCAAATTCCAAAGGCAACAGTATATTAAAAAAAAACCCGTTGTTGTATGTGTTGAGTGTTGTTGCTAGTTGTATACAGGAAATAGCTATATCCTGAACTAGTTTTTATGGTAACCATTTTCTTTAAATTAGGATTTTTGTAATGTGTTTCTCATATAAATTCCACAGACTGCATTTAACACATCCAACAAAGAAAATTCAGATAGTCTGCCACCTACTGTGAGGGAAATTGGGAGTGAATATGACTATTAAAACCCTTCATTTGTCATATATGTGTGTGTGTGGACAGTGGGTTACACTGATAAAACAATTACAAAATATATGAATACAATCACCAGTGGCCTGTCTGATTTTGTAATGATTTATATGCTCCAAGGGCGTTATATGCAAAAACATTTGGATGACATTTCTTTTAGATATCCCACAGTATTTAGTTCTCTATGTATTGGATGGGAAGTTACACTACACAGATCACACCAGATCAGTTATGTTAGTGTTTTTGTTGTATGGACTAAGTGGCTTTATTTCTGCTATTATATGGGTAATTGCAGGATTTAATGATTTTGTTTTGTATTTCAGAAAATTTCTTCCCTATACTCCAGCAAACAAGGTTGCCTCCCACCAATAAGTTTTAGATTTCTCATCTTCTTATAGTATGTATGCAATGCTCCAAGTGCATTGCATATATGAACCATCAAAGTACACTATGGACTAAACCAAAGATAACCTCTGCCTCTGCCTCGACTTGTTGATTAGATTATGATTTTTGTGCTCGAAATCAACGATAACCTCTGCTATTATTTCTTCTTAATTTGAAAAAAAACAAGGCCTTTTTAAGATCATCATTGATATTCTGTATATGAGACGGCCTTCCATTCCCTATTTCCTTCTAGAATTCAAACTTGTGTGACCTCTTTCAAGTAAATGTGTAATTTTGACAACCCGAAACAATTTCCTCCTTAATAATAGGCTTACATAGATGTTATAACACAGTATGCTACTCCATATGATCTCTAGGCTATCTAAGGTAGTTTCATTTGAAAGGTTGATGATATACAGGAAGTAATAAAAATTTTGGGGACTTCTATACTATAAGCAGATGAGATAATGATCTAAAGAATAAAGGTGAGGATTTGGAGATTGTGTTTGTCTCCAGTGAATGAGATGAAGAGTCCTTCCAAGAATAATTTGGAAGCATGTCATGGCTTGCTCTCCCTTACAGAGACCAAGCTTAACGTTTATTACCAGCTGAGATAATGATCTAAAGAATAAAGGTGAGGATTTGGAGATTGTGTTCATCTCCAGTGAATGAGATGAAGAGTCCTTCCAAGAATAATTTGGAAGCATGTCATGGCTTGCTCTCCCTTACAGAGACCGAGCTTAACGTTTATTACCAGCTGAGATAATGATTATATGTTATAGTATAGAAGTGACTTCTTAAGCTTGGTGACTTCATTATCTATAACCAGCTGAGATAATGATTATCTGCTATACTGTGCACCAGAATCCCTGTGCCTATTACATTTATTTTCTCTGTTCTAGGGGCATTATAATGTCCTCTTGTTATTTTGGATCTGTATCGCTCTAAGCTAAGAATATTCCAGTCCAGCTAGTGCACTCCCTCATATGATAGGCTTGAAGCCTTCCTTAATCCCCACTGTTAGGGGACTGTCCTATGTGCAGATTGTAGTTCAGGCCCCTTCCCCCAACATAACGTTAAGATTAAACATCACTGGATCTAGATCTTTGGCTTTCCTAAACATCACTGGATTTGAATCTGTGGCTTGCGAGTCACACAATCTACTACTGCACTAAAAAAGTTTATATAAAATTTTGTGAAAAGTTTCAATTTCCGTGCAGGCACAACCTAAAGGCAAGACTATTTGTGCATAATTTTTTCATTTACCACCATATTCACGGGTACCCTTTTGGTGGGGGTAATTGCTCTCTTATACTTTCAAAACTTTCTCTAGTTTCAAAAATATGAAAAATTCCATCAAACCATTGTGCCACATTTATTTCAAGTATTTTTGTCAAAATAATTCTGCAACGTTATTTTTAAAACATTCTGCGACATTTATTAGATCATGTATTGGTTTTCAAGAAAATGACTGTATCCATTATATGAAAAATTCGAATATATTATATTGAACTTGTAAAGCTCTGTTGGCATGATTTAGGACAGACGATGCGGCGACCAGCAGGCATGGCTAGTGCATCAGAGACCAACAGGCATGATCAAAGACAAACAGGCATGGCTCGTGCATTTTATAGCGAAACAGAGGAGTGAAAACACAAATTTTCCAGACCCTTGGATGCAAAGGGATTCATTACGCCGAAAGGCGTTCTTCAGCTGGGTCGAGGCCGAGAGGGCTCTGACACATGACAGGGAGATCGACAGTTGAGAATGCGCGAAGGACAAAGACGTTGAATACGATTAATGCGTAGTCGTCGATTTAAAATGGCTCTGACACATCCCAGGCTTAAGAGCGGTTCTGATTTGGTTTCCGTATCAACGTCGTAATCGAAGGCTCGGTATTAAAACATCTATTTTTTTAATGTTTTATTCATTTTCATATTTGACTCGACTACTGCGGGAATGATGCGACAAAGGTTACAGTGGGAAAATCCGTATGAGATTGCAATGAAAGCGTTCTTACTTGTGCAGGGGGAAAATCCTTACCAGTTTGCAATGAATTTCTGGGTCTCGCCCACTCTTCCTCTTCTTCGTCTGGATTCTGGTCGCAGTACTCAACTAAAGGGGAAGATATTATAGTGGGCATGATTGACGCAGGAATATGGCCGGAAAGAGAAAGCTTCAGTGACCGAGGACTCGGACCGGTTCCCGCAAGATGGAAGGGCATCTGTGAAAGCGGGCAGGCTTTCAATTCGTCGCAGTGCAATAGGAAAATCATTGGAGCTCGGTACTTCTTTAAAGGCTATGAAGAACACAATCGGATCAACGAAACCTTGGACTACAAATCTCCTCGAGACAGCGCGGGCCATGGCACACATACGGCCTCCACTGCTGCGGGAGCTTCTGTGCCATTTTAGATGGGGTTGACATCATTTCGATCTCAATTAGCTCCTCAGACGTGCCATTTTATAGGGATCCCAGAGAAATTGCAGAATTTGGGGCCATAGAAAAGGGCGTTTTTATTTCCTCCGCAGCTGGCAACGATGGACCGTTTTTGGCTACTCTGAGTAACACAGCGCCCTGGATTACAACTGTGGGTGCGAGCAGTATCGACAGAGATTTCCCCGCTTTTGTAGTGCTTGGCAACCAAGAGATATACATAGGCACCTCTATGTACAGAGGAAATGCAATATCGCAAGGCGCTCTGCCTTTGGTATATGTGTCCACCAACAACAACTCGAGGCGTTGTCTCGCTGGCAGCCTCGATCCCAATGTCGTTAGAGGTAAAATCGTGGTGTGCGATCAGGTTCAGAAAGAGGAGGAAAGCTCCTATCAAATATTCCTACAAAATATTATTAATCTAGTCGTTATCTTAGTTAATTACTTTTTATGGTGTATTTTTTTTTAATTTAGTGTATTTTTTATGATTTAATATTTTTTAATCTGAAAAATATACAGATTTTACAATTTATTTGTAAAATTTGTAGTGTTTCTCACTCTCCAATGTCCAAAACAACCTAATCTTGGAAAAAATGCAAAGTTAATTAATTATTTTCTCCCGTGTTCATTCGTTAGTTTTACTTGTTTTATAGTTTTGAGCTTTGCTAAATTTTGTTTGCATAATGTTTGGATTGCTAAGGTTGATGAGCAAATAGTTGTTGCTAGGAATATTTGGACAAATATTACTTTATTTTATAATTCAATAGGTTTTTGGACAATCTCTATTCATGCATGTTACTCTAGATCGATAGATTGTGAGATAACAATTAAAAGGATGGTTGGGTTATTTAAAGATTTCTTTGAGGTATATTTATTGATTCCATAAGCGGGTGCATTTAATAGTTTACAAATTAAATATGTTCATGCGTTAAATCTCCAAGAAAACAAAAAACTATTTATATCTTAATATACCTTTCTTGTAAAGACTATTTTGAACTATATGTTTAAATATTAAGGTTATATAGTTATGTTTATTTCCTTCATGCATTTTTAAATATTGTTACTCTCACATCCATTAATAAGTATAGTGCATATACAATGTTCCTTTCATATTATGTCGGCATTGTTATCATGAGTTCACTTACTTATTTACTGATTTTTTTATTTTGATACTAACATCCCTTTAAAGACAGAACAACAACATAATGTCTTTTCTATTCCCTCGATCAAATCATGGGCAATAAATATTATGGGAATAGTGCAATAAATATTATGGGTGCATGCGTGGATTTCCTCATTTTTTCTTTCCAGATTTACTATCTTCTTTGGGACTGTAGATGCAGTTAATTTTTTGGGTGACCATTATAGATCCTCGCTTTTTAGCGTTAATTATTCTTGGTTTTGTGCATATTTACCAATTTTTTATGTCAAGGATTGTTGCACTAGATTTCAATTGGTTTCAATAGCTGGTTTTTTGAAAAATGTTTTTGCTTTTTTTGGCAGGCCTCCATAACGACTACAACCAACAGCTGTGAGTCTGTAGTAACAAGCGGACACCACGAGCCCCCAAGAGATGTCATCCCTGCAGGGTATGTGATGCGAGTAGCTCATAATATGAACAGTTGGGGCTAGTACAAAAGAATATTGCCTAATTGTTTTACTTTTATTTGATTATTTTTAATACATATTTATAATTTGCAAATTTTAAATATTCAAACTACATGTGTTTGTTATTCTTAGAAATTCCTTTTAAGTATTTGATAGCTAAAATCATTAAAAATAAAATAAAATTCCCCCATGTTTTTCCAAAATTTCAATTGCTAACATTTTGTGTCGGGCCCTGTTTATGTTGGTGACTTCTATGTGGAAGAACATTTACCTAAAAATCTGAATATTGCCTTTGACATTTACCTAAAAATTTGACCATAGCTTGGCATTTAAAGTTGAATTGTTATTTATCCTTTACAATTTTGTAATTTAACTGAAATTATTTGTTTTGTTTACACTGTTCACTATTGTTTTATGGTAGGTGACAACAATTGAAGTTGGGGAGACTTACCTCAAAACTTGACCATAATCACCAATAGAAGGTGGCTTAAATGACCCTGTTCACACCCACAATTGGATGCAGTATGTAAACATGTCTTTTGGAATTTAAACCTGAGACTTTGCTATGACCGCAATGTGATTTACCAGTTGAACTCTTCACAATTGTCCTGGCCATAGCTATGATTTGCAAGAGTGTTGTAGAGTTAGTAGAGATTCATTTTTTGTGTTCCTTGCTATGCCATCATGAATAAGAAATTTTGGAATTAAATTGTTATTTGATCTTTTATATTTTGTAAATTCAACATACTCTATTATAGTAATTCTTATAAGGATTTCAAATTAAATCCTTATTTAATCATTTACATTTCTGTAATTTAAGTGAACATATAGGTATGAATTTGGGTGAACCACAATCATCGTGAAAAACTTTCTGAATTGGGAGATGTTGGGATTATATTATTCGAGGGGGTATTGGCTAACATATTTTTCCATACAACATAGAATACCAATATTCATTATAAAATTCTGAAATTGCACTGGAATTTGTCCATTTGGAACACCAACTTATTTACCCATAGATATAAAAAAATGCATCAAGCTGAACGTAGTTGGAAAATTTAAATTCCTACAAGTTAGAGCTGATGCAAATGCTTAAAAATTCTTGCAAGAAATTCATTCCATCCGCGAGTTGCCCAATTTATGGTTTTGTAGTATATAGAGTTGTATTTTGTTTATGGTGCCTCCATTTCATATGCGAGTTGCTGAATTTATGGTTTTGTAGTATATAGAGTTATATTTTGTTTATGGTGTCTCCAAGTGTCAAGCCCTTTAGGCTTTGGTTTGTAAATTTGATTTCCATTTTTTCCAAGAGCTTAGACAAGCATAGTTTAACCGATTTATATTATAAGCAGGTCTATGCAATCATGAATTTCTTCTAAAAATTGGCTAATTATTGATGTCTTCATTATTAAAATATTAATTATTAAGTTGTAAAATGAAAATCTAGCATCTTCCTTCGGTGGAAGTTTGCATTTACATTGTTTCCATAAAACTATTGATTTTAAATGTAATTTTTTTACACAGACCACTCTATCAGTATGTTTAGCATATTTTAGGTTCAGGTTTACTATCTTTTTCTTTTATTTCTTCTATTATGCGCGTGTGCAAGTATAATCAAGACTAAAGCTTATATTTTTTTCCAGTATTGGTTGAACTCTGTCCAAAATCATAATATTCTTCAAGATTTTTTTTCAGACTATAGCATTTTCTCTTTTAGTCATCTATTTTTTATTTAAAATATTGTTCCATAATTATATATTTGATGGTTGTTTTGTGTTGCAGATTGGAGGGAAAAAATGGTGATATTATGGTCCTAAGGAAGTACCACCTCTTGCTTGTATTTCCATCATAGTGGAAACTGCTGATGTTTTAACAAGCAGGTTCTTTCTTTATCAACGAAGGTATAAATTCATTCATGAGATCATTCATATTTTGTGATAAATTCTATTTTCTACTTGTTAGAGCTAATGTTGAACTCATATTTTGATAGATTGCTGGTTTCAAATAACAAAATCAAAGAGAAACTATAACATTAGATGCTTTTTGGGATGTAACATACAATGCATTTTAGTTTTTACACAATTTTTTTCTTCTTCGCATTCTTATCATCCCTAAACTTAAGATTTAAGCTTGATGCTATTTTTTTTTAGTTATGTTGACATGAAATGATTTATACAATAAACTTATAGTTGAAACTATATTTTCTTAATATTCCATCTAACTGAATCATCTTTAAATGGGATCAAATTTTAAGATCCTTCCCTAAATGTATCATTTGCCAACAAGATCTTCTTTGATAGTTGTTTTGATTTGAATAATTATTGCTCAACCTTTTTAGGGAGCTAAAGTTATTAAGGGATTTCCACCTTTGTTTCCAACTTTACACGTGTAATGAATTGTGCATTAAGACTCGCCTTAATGTTGCAAAAATTTCAACAAAAAATGGAACATATAGGTGATACAAGGAAAAACATTTTGGGAACACAAAGTGCAGTTTCAAAATGGTCAATGTAAAATAAATAAGTTAGCATGCCAATTTTTGAATCCTTTATTGACGGAGTACTTTTTGTTATTCTTAGATTTTATGCCATGTCAAAAGGAATTCTAAATTTTTTAGTCAATCATTTCAAGACTTTATTTGATTAAAACATTCGAAGTGTGTGAAGACATTAATGGCATATACTACAAGTATTGGTGATTTTTTTTTGGCAGTATTTGAACCCAAATTGAGTTTTGTGGTGGCATGTTGAATTGGTCATAATTGATGTCTTAATGCATTGTTGATAAGTGCTTCAATTATCTATTTAGTGAATCATTGGCATTATTTGATTCCTTCAAGTTGTCGTGGTCTAGTGGATAGTTGTGGATTGTTGTGAGATAATTATTTTCGCATTTACAATAGGGAATTTGAGAAAACATTTGTCCCCAAATTTCATTTTCAGGTTGTTACCCATCTTCTATAGTTTTTTTATCTGCTATTCCACTTGCTTGCGTATTTAGTATCTTACTTATCTCCTCTTTCAATCTCCAATTTTCTGGGAAGTGTAAAAAACTCATAACCCCCCATCTGCATTTTTTTTAAACAATTCATTTAAAGCATTTGGTATTTTAATGAATAATAATATACATGGATAACTAGTGCCTCTGTTAGATGTTGCCCCATAGTCTTTTACTAGTATGGATTCCTCATTTTCTTTACAATACAAAAAAAATTGCCAAGGCCTTGGTAGCTTTACCTATTTTTTTTTTTTTCACTCTCTTCCTTTGAAGTTTGGTGATAATGGATTTCTTTCCTGAATGATAGACTAACTTATATTGCTTTGACCATAAACATTTGACAAATGCATCATCCTCAAAAATATATTTGCAAAATTTGTCATTATAAAGTCCAATCTTGTGCAATCATGATGTCGAAGGGTTAGTGTTCGGTTTGGCATTATCATAAAATTAGAATAGCCTCGATGTTTGCTTCAACTTACTCCATGTTTCTTTCGAAAAATAAGTAACCTCAGATCCTTAATAGATTATGTCTTTCATTAGTTAATCTTTCATAATTCATGCTTTTCAGTGGATAATATTTTCCTCTTTTTGAAATGTCAATTTGACAAGCTTCATTGTGTAGTTTTTTTACATTCCTGTTTCCTATTGCACTTTGTCACCCTATTTGTGTCTAACAAAAACATATCCTCTCCTATAAATATGTCTTTTCTCCCCCTCCTTCAAGGAACAACTATCCACTCCTTCACCGAGGATCCCTTTCGGCGTTTACATCGCACTGCTCGCGTGCGATTGCTAGTAATATTACAGATTAAAAATAACTATGATTAGGAGTAACTTTTTTTTTAGGGTCCATTATTTGATTTATAAATGTTTTTATAATATTATTTTTTTCAAAGGTGGATTAAGTGTTTTAAAAATTAGCTATTGAGGAATATACTTGGGTTTCTTTAGTTTGTAAATGTTTTTGTGGTCACGCTTTTTATTTGTAAATGTTTATGTGGTAGCAATTTTTATTTCTAAATAATTTTGGTAGCATTTTTAACATATATTTTAATATAAATTAAGTTTTAAGTGTTATGGTTAATAATGTGTTAGGGAATACACATTTCAATATTTTTATACAATAGTTAACAATTATTTAGGGAATTACATATGTTGAGTTTTAATATTTAAAATAATATACCACTTTTTCTAAATAATTATATTGAAATAAAATTTAATATTTTTATATAATAAAGAAATAAATGTTACTTTTTAATGCAATTTCACCGCATGTAAAAGGTTATATTTTATGCAATTATTTTGCTTTCATATTTATATTGAATTTTAGTAAACATAGAAATGTATTTTAGTAAATATAGAAATCACTTTATTTTGCTAAGGAGTTTTTCCCTTTTACTTTATAAATGTTACTTTTATATTATAAGCATTTACTTTTATATTATACGCATTTATTTTCCTTTAGATTTATTTGAATTTTAATACGTAAATATTACTTTTGTATTCTATGCATTTATTCTCTTTTAAATTTATATTGAATTTTAATATATAAATATTTGTGGTGTGTTTTAAATTTTGTTTGAATGTTTGATAGTATATTTATCAAATATATATGATTAACATATGTATGTTATTATTTGTATGACTATTAAAATATCCATAAATATATGTTTATATGATTATTAAAATGTATATTTAGATGTATCGTAGTTGCGATATATGGACATGTTTCTTTTTATTTAGTATAGATATATTGATGGCATGTTTACATGACTCTAAACATATTTATTATATTAGTTATGGTGTATTTCTCTTTATATTTTGGAATTTTTATGGATTTTTTTAGAAATGGAAATTTTTAATATATTTGTATGATTTTAAACATGTATTTTTAAATATTAAAATTTGAATATGTTTTTTTAATTACTTTAGATATATTCATGTATGGAGGGAAGGAAGAGTAGGGAGATAGTAGAAATGAGAGGAGGAGAGGAAGAGTGGAAGAGTAGGAGGGAGGGAATGAGAGTGGAGATTAGAGGGAGTGGGAGTGGTGGGAAGGAGAGAAGGAGAGGGAGACCTGGAGGAGTGAAGAGTAGGGAGGGAAGGAGAGTGGAGATTGGAGGAAGGAGAGGGAGGGAGAGGAATGTGGAGGGAGTGGGGGAGATGGTGGGATGGAGAGAAGGAGAGGGAGAGTGGAGGGGGTTTTCGGAGAGTAGAGGAAGGATATAGTGAGTTGTGAGGAGAAAGAGTGGGGAGATGATGTGAAAAGAGAGGAGGGGGAGGATATTGTGGGAAGGAGATAGTGAGTCACGAGGAGGAAAAGTGGACATGGGAGGAAGGAGAGAAAGGGGAGAGAAATGTGGAGGGATTAGGGGAAGATGGTGGGAACGAGAGAAGGAGAGGGAGACTAGAGGAGTGGAGAGTAGGAGGGGAGGAGATTGGAGGAAAGAGAAGGAGGGGAGAGGAATGTGGAGGGATTTGAAACGAGATGGTGGGATGGAAAGAAGGAAAGGGAGAGTGGAGGAGTAGGGGCGCAGTTGAGAGTGGAGGGTTTTGGAGAGTAAAGGAAGGAGATAGTGAGTTGTTAGGAGAAAGAGTGGGAGATATGGTGGGAAAGAGAGGGGGAGTGGGGGAGATTTTGGGAAGGAGATAATGAGTTATGGAGAGGCGAGTGGAGGAGATGGTGAGAAGGGGAAACTGGAGGAGTGGAGATTATGGAGGAAAGGAGAGTGGAGATTAGAGGAAGGAGAGGGAGATGGTGGGAAGGAGAGAAGGAGAGAGGATAATGGAAGAGTGGAGAGTTGTGAGGGAAGGAGAGGAATGTGGAGGGAGTTAGAGAGATGGTGGGATGGAGAGAAGGAGAGGGAGAGTAGTGGGATTGGTTTTGGGAGAGTATAGGAAGGAGATAGTGAGTTGCGAGGAGGAAGAGTGGGGGACATGGTAGGAAAGAGAGGGAGGGAGTGGGGGATATTGTGGGAAGGAGACATAGGGAGTAGAGGAGATGGTGATAAGGGGAGAAGGAAAGGGAGAGTCGAGATTGGAGAGTAGGGAGAGAAGGAGAATGGATATTGAGGATGGAGAGGAGAGGAGATGAATGTGGAGAGTTTAGGGGTTTTAGGGGAGTAGGGAAAGGAGTGGAAATGTGTGAGGGAGATGGTGGGAAGGGGAGAAGGAGAGGGAGAGTTTAAAGTAGGAGAGTTGGATGTGAAGGGAGGTAGGAAGGGAAGGAGAGTGGAGAGTAGGGGTTGGGGAGGTGATCAGATTCGAGAAGGGGAGAAGGAGAGGGAGATTCAAGTGGAGAGTGGAGATTTGAGGACTGAGAGAGAGGCTAGAGGATATGGTGGGAAGGATAGGGAGGGAGGGAGTGGGGGAGATGTGGGAAGGAGACGGAGGGAGTGGAGGAGATGGTGAGAGGGGAGAAGGAGAGGGAGAGTCTAGTAGAGAGTAGGGAGGAGGGAGGAGAGTGGAGATGGAGGAAGGAGAGGAAGGGGAGAGGAATGTGGAGGGAGTTAGGGAGATAGTGGGAAGGAGATAAGGAGAGGAGACAAGAGGGAGTGGAGAGTGGATATTGAAGGAAGCAGAGGGAGGGGATATGGTGGGATGGATAGAAGGAGAGAGAGAGTGGAGGGGGTTTTGGGAGAGTAGAGGAAGGATATAGTGAGTTGCAAAGAGGAAGAGTCAGGAGATGGTGGGAAGGAGAGGGAGGAGTGGGGAGTTTGTGGAAGGAGACGGAGGAGTGGCAGAGAGATGGTGAGAAGGGAGAAGGAGAGGAGGAGTTGAATGGAGAGTGGGGAGGGAAGGAGAGTGGCGAGTGGAGGACTCGAGATGGAGGGAGAGGAATATGGAGAGTAAAGAGAGATATGAAGGGAGGGAGGAAGGGAATGAGAGTGGACAGTAGGGGATGGAGGTGAGAGGATTGTGAGAAGGGGAGAGTTGAGTGGAGATTATGGAGGGAAGAAAAAGGAGATTGGAGGACCGAGAGGAGATGGAGAGAGGAATGTGAAGAGTGGAGGAGATTTTGGGAAGGAGATGGTGGGAGTGGGGATATTTTGGGAAGGATACATAAGGAGTTGAGGAGATTTAGAGGAGGGAGAAGGAGAGGGAGAGTTTAATGGAGAGTAGAGATGGAAGGAGAGTGGAGGACAGAGAGTTCGGGAGAGGAATGTGGAGAGTCGAAGGGTTGTTGGAGAGAAGTATGAAAAGGAGAGGGAGAGGTTTGGGGGAAGGTGGGAAGGGGAAAAGGAGAGGGGGAGTGGAAAGTAGGAGGAATGGATGTGAAGGGAGGGAGGAGGAGGAAGGAGAGTGGAGAGTAGGGGTTGGGAGGTGAGAGGATTGTGACAAGGGGAGAAGAAGAGTGATATTGGATGAACTAAAGGGAGGAGGGGAATGTGGAGTGTGAGGTGGTTTTGGGAGAGTGGGGAAAGGACAATGAGGGAGTGGGGAGATGGTTGGAAGTGGAGAAGGAGAGAGAGAGTCGAAAGTAGGAGAGGGAAGGAAAGTTGAGATAGATGGTGGGAAGGAGAGGGAGAGTGGAGGAGTGGAGTGTAAGGATGGAAGGAGAGGGAGGGGAGATGAATGTGGAGGGAGTAGGGGAAAGGTGGGAAGTAGAGTGGGAGAGGAAGAGTGGAGAGGAGGGAGAAGGAGAGTGGAAAGTGGGAGTGGAAATTAGGAAAGAGTGATGTGAAGGGAGGAAGTGAATGAGAGTGGAGAGTAGAGGCGAGGAGGTGAGAGAGAGGGTGGAGAGGAGGAAGGTATAGAAGGAGAGTGGAGAGTAGGGGGAAGGAGATGAGAGGAAGGGTGGAGTGAGGGAAGGAGAGTAGGATGGAGGATCATAAGGAGAATGATATGTAGGGTAATAGGGGTGGTAGGAGTGAGAGGAGAGGGAGGGATATGAAGAGTGGAGGGAGATGTTGGGAAGGGGAGTAAATTAGAGGGAGAGTTGATGAGGCCATAAAATGACCATAAATTACCATTATTTTGTCCTTCCAAGTTACCTTTGAAAGTGGATTTAAATGTAATCTAGGAACTTATAGTTTTCTTAAGATAGAATATAAGATATATATCTTATTCATTCTTTAGAAATATTTTGTTATCTATTTTGTTGACCAAATCCTATTGATTATTTGAAAAAGATGCAAGTCTTGTGTATGCAGGACATAAAGGAAAGATAATGCTAGTATTGGGAAAAGTGGAACTGATCATGAACAATACATTTAAACTCAAATCTGATTTCATATTCAAATTCCTCTTGAAAAATTATGCAAGTTCAAAAAAGAATCATCTCGGAATTCACAAGCTAGTTCCTAACTCGCGAGTTTTAGTTCGAACTCGGAGATTTAGTTCCAAAACTTGTATCAATTGAATGAAAGTTAGTTCCAGAACTTGCAATTCATGGACAAATCAGATTTAGTTCCAGACCTTGCATAAAAGGAATGACAACTTTAGTTCCGAACTTGCATCAATGGAATGACAGTTTTTGAGGGATTATGAAAAATTAGAGAATCTAATGGGAAATCTGAGAGAGGTTTTTGTTAATAAAAATGTTTTAATAAAAACCTCATTCATATTTGCTACAATTTTACCAATGAAGATAGATCTAACTTTTAGTGAGCTACGATGATCGAGAAAAACATATCGATGAGCACTAAAAGTTCCATAAAAAAAACAAAAAGTCAAATAGAAACTCTGAGAGAGGTTTTTGTTCATAACAATGTGTTTAAAAAAACCTCATTCAGATTTTCTACAGTTTTACCAATGAAGAGAGATCTAACTTTTAGTGAGTTGTAGTCCGAGGAAAAGTGTATCAGATGAGCACTAAAAGTTCCATAAATAGAAACATAAAAGTAAAATGGAAAATATGAGAGAGGTTTTTGTTCATAGAAATTTGTTTAACAAAAACCTCATTCATATTTTCTACAGGTTTTACCAATGAATAAATATCTAACTTTTAGTGAGTTGTAGTCCAGGAAAAGTGTATCAGACGAGCACTAAAAGTTCCATAAACAGAAACAAAAAAGTCAAATGGAAAATATGAGAGAGTTTTTTGTTCATAGAAATGTGTTTAAAAAAATCCTCATTCAGATTTGCTACAGGTTATACCAATGAAGAAAGATATAACTTTTAGTGAGCTGCAGTCCGAGGAAAAAACATATTAGACAAGCGTCAAAAGTTCCACAATAAAAACAACAAAGTCAAATAGAAAATCCGAGAAAGGTATTTGGTCAAAATCATATTTTGAGAAAAATCCTCCTTCCAATGATGTAGGAGAATAAAATCATTGTGATTCTTGTTACCAAAAATCAAGGAGAAGATTTGGGAGCAAATCTTCCTAAAATAAGCAAGATAAGATTTGACTTCAATAATATATCTCTCTCCATATTTTGTGGAGATGGAGATCTTAGTTGTTAGGATTAGAATAAAGATAAGATTAGATTGTATTTCCTAAAATAAAGAGTTGGTTGGATGCATGAATTATAAATGCAACCTTCCACACTGAGATATGTAATTCTTTTCTCCAAGTAATCAAGATTTGTTCTTTCTTTCCAATCTTTGGAAGTAAAGTTTTTCTGTAAGTTCTGAATTAAAAGTATGAATTAAATCCTCTTCCAAAGAATGAGCTGGCCACTCATTCCAAGGAAGATGGATCAATGTGTTAATGTTTGTTTCTTTATTTTTGTAATTTTCCTTTTGTTGTAAAATTCTGATTTCATGTTATGTGATCCTTCGTCTACTTACAATTTTTGTTGTGACCTACGCAGTGTCTTTTTATCTTTAAGTTATTTTCAATTCAGCAATTTCAATTTATGCAAGTGTGCCTTTCAATTCATGTGTGTTTCTTTCATGCAAACTTTATTTATACAAGTGTTTCTTTCAATTCATGCAAGTGTGTTTCTTTCATGCAAACTTTATTTCTACAAGTGTGCCTTTCAATTTCCACAAGTGTAATTTATTTAATGCAAGTTTGGTTTTTGTTTAAAGGAGTTGTTTTCCAAGATCTTTTTCTCTTAATGCATATAGCCTTGAACACCAACCCATATTGACATTATTAATGATGAGGATTGATGACCCTCATCATTTTGGCATCGTTTCTAGGGACACGATGTTATTAGGAGATTCAGAGTTCTCTAAAAGAATATTCTAGTGACAGTAGAATACCTTTTAGCAATTACATGACAGAAGAAATTGGTAAGTAGTTTCTTTAGACTTTTATTTTTACAAGTAGATTAAAATTTCATTTTTGTAATTAGGAAGATTAGATTGTAAATATTTATCTCCCCACAAACTAACTCTGTGTATAAGAAAATAATCATGTGATGTTTGATTAAGAGGTATAATGGTATGAACAAATAATTCAAATCTGGAAATGGTATAATATAATATTGAATCGAAGTAGATCCAGTTGATGAAATATCATATGTCATTTTTGGATAACCACCACCATTTCCCCTTGTCAACTAACATCTCGGTGATCTTATTACACATAACCTTATTCAAAAAATGGTTTATTCAGTTTTGTAATAATGAAGTGGTAGCATTTCTAATTAACTCCATCCATATTCAGGGATTTCATTAGAGCCAAAATAAAAACCCACTCATAATAAATCCACCCATCCAAATTAGTTTTTCATCCCATAATAAAATTCAATCCGCTGAACCAGATCCATTAGAATTTTTTTGTCTTTCAATTTTTCATATTTGTATATGCTTGTATAACGTTAAGCGAGTATTGTCAGAAACTCAAGGAAAGAAATTTTTACATACCAACATTTGAGGACTAGATCTATAGGAATTTTTAGAGTTGTTCTTGATATCTGCATGCATATTTTGGAGCACCAACAGTATCAACCAAGGAACATATAGATTTTGGAGGGACCCATGGATACCTTCACTTTCTCTTTTAACAACTCTCCATCTCCGAGATCACTAGTCCGGGCTTTGAAGATTACTATGGTGATTCTGATATTGCACAATTCAAGTTGGGCTTTGAAGACCTAAAAATTGTCTACACAATTTTTGGAATCTTTTTGGAGTTACCAAGCATGCAAAGAGGTTTTTATGAGATCTCAGACATTTCTTCTTATTTTACATAAGTTGTACTTTGATGAATATAATATGATGATGAATCAATTTTTTCTCTAATCCTTCTCATGCTATCATCTCAACACACACACACAAAATATATATATATATATATATATATATATATATATATATATATATATATATATATATATATATATATATATATATATATATATATATTCAAAAGCTTTGATTGAAACTAACTTGTTGGCCAATCAAAGGAAAAAATAAAAAAATAAAATAATAAAAAAAAAACTTTGATTGGAAAACCAGTTTCTTACCAAAAAGAAAAAAAAAAAACAAAAACTTTGATTGGAAAACTAGCTTGCTGGCCAATCAAAGGAAAAAAGGAGGTGGATCTTCTTCAAAGGAAATCAATTGTTACATAGTGGCTTTCTTCTCAGCACTATTTGACCATGTTAATAATAGAATGAAAAAGACAACTAGATGTATGATCAAGTTATTTTGTTCTACTATTTTATTTTTAATCTTTCTTATAAGTATTTTATTACAGCTACATCCACTTTTAAAGATTTCTAAGGAAGGTAAGATAAAATTCATATCTCTCTTACTTATATGAAAATATGTGCACATCTTTACGATCAAAATTTTTGAGTCTAATTTATGGGCAACCATAAATAAACAACATGCATGAGTTTAGGTGTGGGAGAGAAGGAGAAGCATGAGCTAATTATTTTGATTTTAAATGTGAGACACAAAAAAATGAGAGATCCACACAAGACAATGTTGTAAAATAAAGAAATCAAAAGCAGTAGAAGGAGATCAACACAAAAACCTGCTATAAAAAAAAAATCAAAAGCACCAGAAGGAGATCCACACAAGAACCTGCTGTAAAAGAAAGAAATCAAAAGTAGCAAAAGGAGATCCACACAAGAACCTGCTTATAAAAGAAAGAAATCAAAAGCACTAGAAGGAGATCCATACAAGAACCTATTGTAAAGAAAGAAAATCAAAAGCAACAGAAGGAGATCCACACAAGAACATGTTGTAAAAGAAATAAAATAAAAAACAACAAAATAGATTCACACAAGAACACATTGTAAAAGAAAGAAATCAAAAGCAAGTGAGAAGAGATCCACACAAAAATCTTGTTTGTAAAAGAAAAAAAAATAAAAGCAACGAAAAGAGATCTATAAGAACGTGTCCTCAATACAGAAGTATCAAAGAAGATGATATAATAATGTAATGCATGAGAACATGTGTGGGGCAATGATGAGGCCATAAAATGACCATAAATTACCATTATTTTGTCCTTCCAAGTTACCTTTGAAAGTGGATTTAAATGTAATCTAAAAACTTATAGTTTTCTTAAGATAGAATATATGATATATATCTTGTTCATTATTTAGAAATATTTTGTTATCTATTTTGTTGACTAATCCTATTGATTATTTGGGAAAAGATGTAAGTCTTGTGTATGCAGGACATAAAGGAAAGATAATGCTAGTATTGGAAAAAGTGGAACTGATCATGAACAATACATTTAAACTCAAATCTGATTTCATATTCAGATTCCTCTTGAAAAATTATTCAAGTTCAAAAAAAAATCATCTCAATCCGAGGTCGCATGCAAAAGTTGTAGTTGTTTTAAGTTAGCTCCGAAACTCGCAGAGTTAGTTCCGAACTCACAGAGTTAGTTATGGAACTCACAGGTTTAGTTAAAACTTGTATCAATTGAATGAAAGTTAGTTCTAGAACTTGCATAAAAGGAATGACAACTTTAGTTCCAGAACTTGCATCAACGGAATGACAGTTTTTGAGGGATTGTGAAAAATAAAAGAATCCAATGGGAAATATGAGAGAGGTTTTTGTTCATAACAATTTTTTTAACAAAAATATCATTCAGATTTGCTACAGGTTTTACCAATGAAGAGAGATCTAACTTTTAGTGAGCTGTAGTATGAGGAAAAGTGTATCAAATGAGCGCTAAAAGTTCCATAAACAAAAACAGAAAAGTCAAATAGAAAATCTGAGAGAGGTTTTTATTCATAACAATGTGTTTAACACAAATATCATTCACATTTTCTACAGGTTTACTAATAAAGAGAGATCTAAAGTTTAGTGAGTTGTAGTATGAGGAAAAGTGTATCGAATGAGTACTAAAAGTTCCATAAATATAAACAGAAAATTAAAATGGAAAATATGAGAGAGGTTTTTGTTCATAGAAATTAGTTTAACAAAAACCTCATTTATATTTTTTTATAGGTTTTACCAATGAAGAAATATCTAACTTTTAGTGAGCAGTAGTCGAGGAAAAATGTATCGAGACGAGCACTAAAAGAGTCATAAACACAAACAGAAAAAGTCAAATGGAAAATCGAGAGAACGTTTTTTTTATAGCAATGTGTTTAACAAAAACCTTATTCAAATTTGCTACAAGTTATACAAATGAAGAAAGATCTAACTTTTAGTGAGCTGCAGTTCGAGGAAAAAACATATTAGACAAGCGTCAAAAGTTCCACAATAAAAAACAACAAAGTCAAATGGAAAATATGAGAAAGGTATTTGGTCAAAATCATATTTTGAGAAAAATCCTCCTTCCAATAATGTAGGAGAATAAAATCATTGTGATTCTTGTTACCAAAAATCAAGGAGAAGATTTGGGAGAAAATCTTCCTAAAATAAGCAAGATAAGATTTGACTTCAATAATATATCTCTCTCCATATTTTGTGGAGATGGAGATCTTAGTTTAGGATTAGAATAAAGATAAGATTAGATTGTATTTCCTAAAATAAAGATTTGGTTGGATGCATGAATATAAATGCAACCTTCCACACTTCATATGTAATTCTTTTCCCCAAGTAATCAAGATCTGTTCTTTCTTTCAAATATTTGAAAGTAAAATTTTTTGCAAGTTATGAATTAAATCCTCTTCCAAAGAATGAGCTAGCCACTCATTCCAAGGAAGATTGATCAATGTGTTAATATTTATTTCTTTATTTCTGTAATTTTCCTTTTGTTGTAAACTTTTGATTTCATGTTATGTGATCCTTCTTCAGTATAATTTTTGTTGTGAACCTATAGGTGTCTTTTTATCTTTCAGTTATTTCCAATTTAGCAATTTCGATTTATGCAAGCGTGTCTTTTAATTCATGTAAGTGTGTTTCTTTCATGCAAACTTTATTTATGCAAGTGTGTTTCTTTCATGCAAACTTTATTTTTGCAAATATGGCTTAATTTCCGCAAGTTTGATTTATTTTATGTAAGTTTGGTTTGTGTTTAAAGGATTTTTTTCCAAGATCTTCTTCTCTTAATTCATACAACCTTCAGACACCAACCCAGATTGACATTATTAATGGCGAGAATTGACGACACTCATCAAGAGTGTAGTGGAGAGTTGAGAATATGGGTAGGGAGGAAGGTGGGGAGTGGAGGGGGTTTGGGAGAGTAGAGGTAGGAAATAAGTGAGTTGGGAGGAGGATGTGTGGGGATATTGTGGTAAGGGGAGAAGGAGAGTGGGGATATTGTTGTAAGGGGAGAAGGAGAGTGGGGAGATGGTGGTAAGAGGAGAAGGAGATGGATAGTAATGGGTGGAGGGAGGTGGAGAGTAGAGGAAGGAGATGGAGGGAGAGGAATGTGAAGAGTGAAGGGTATTTGAGAGAATAGTGGAAGGGTATTTGAGAGAGTAGTGGAAGGAGATAGTGAGTTGGGAGGAGGAAGAGGGAGGTAGTGGGGTATGATGGGAAGGAGAAGGAGTGGGAGGGTGGAAAATTTTAGGGATGGAGGTGAAGGGTTGGAGGAAGGGAATGAGAGTGAATAGTAGGGGACGGAGGTGAGGGGAGAGTGGAGGAGTGTAGAGTAGGAGGAGGGACGAAAGGAGAGTGGAGTTTTGGGGAGGGAGGAAGGAGAGTAGAGGTGGAGGAAGAGAAGAAGAATGGAGGGAGGAAGTTAAGGAGAGTGGAGAGTAAGTGGAGGAAGGAAGGTAGAGAATGAGGAGATGGTGGGAAGGGGATAAGGAGAGGGAGAGTGAGTGAAGAGCAGGGAGGGAGGAAAGTGGAGAGTGGAGGGGTTTGGGAGAGTAGAGGAAAAATATAGTGAGTTGGGAGGAGGAAGTGTGGGGAGATGGTGTGAAGGGGAGAAGGAGAGGGAGAGTGGAGGAATGGAGAGTAGGGAGGAAGGATAGTGGAGATTGGAGGGAGAAAGTGAAGAAGAGTGGAGAGTAGAGGGACCGAGGGAGGTGGAGAGTGGACGAAGTTGGTGGGAAGGAGAGAAGGAGAGGGAGAGTTGAGAGTAGAGGAAGGGAGTGAGGTGGAGAGTGGAGGGGGTCTGGGAGAGTAGAGGAAGGAGATAGTGAGTTGGTAGTAGGAAGAGTTGGGGAGATGGTCGAAGGGGAGAGGGAGAGTGGAGGAGTGGATAGTAGTGAGGGATAAATATTGGAGATTAAAGAGGGAGGAGTTGAATGTGGAGGGTGGGGGAAATTGTGGGAAGGGGATAAGGAGAGGGAGAGTTGAAAGTATAAGTGAAGGGTAGGGTAGGGAGGAGGTGGAGAGTGGAGGTGGTTTGGGATGGTAAAGTAAGGATATATTGTTTTGGAAGTAGAAAGTGTGGGGAGATGGTGGGAAGGGGAGAAGGAGAGGATAGTGGAAAGTAGGAGGAAGGGATGTGAAGGGAGGGAGAGAGGAAAGGAGAGTGGAGATTTGAGGAAGGAGAGGGAGGGAGAGGAATGTGGAGGTAGTGGGGAGATGTCGCGAAGGAGAGGGAGAGTGGAGTGGAGAATAGGAGGGATGAGAGTGGATATTGGAGGAAGGAGAGGATGGGAGTGGAATGTGGAAGGAATGGGTGGGGATGGTGGGAAGGAGAGAAGGAGATGGAGAGTGGAGTAGAGTAGTAAGAGGAATGGAGGAAAGGATATTGGATAGTAGGGGGAGGGAGGTTACAGAGAGAAGTGGAGGGAGGGAAGGAAAGTAGAGATAAACGGGAGAGAGGTGGAGAGTGGAGGGTGTTTATGAGAGTACAAGAAGGATCTAGTGATTTGGGAGGAGGAATATTGGGAGTGATTGTGGAAAGAGGAGAAGGAGAGGAAGAGTGAAAAGTAGGAGGGGAGGAAGGGAATGAGAATGGAGAGTAGGAGGGATAATAGAGGAGAGCGAGAGGAGTGGACAATAGGAAGAGTGAAAATTAGGAGGGAGGGACGAAAATAGAGTGAAGTGTAGGGGAAGGGAGGTGAAAGAGATTGTTGGAAGGGGAGAAGAAGAGGGATAGTGGAAAGTAGGAGGTATGGAGGTGAAGAGAGGGAGGGAGGGAGGGAGGGAGGAAAGGAGAGTGGATATTGGAGGAAGCATAGGGAGGGGAGAGGAATTTGGAGGTAGTGGGGAGATGGTGGGAAGGATATAAAGAGAGGGAGAGTAGAGTGGAGAGTATGGATGGAGGAGAGTGGTGATTGGAGGAAGGAGAGAGGATGGGAGAATAATGTGGAAAAATTTGGGGGATGGTGGGAAGGACAAAAGGAGAGGGAGAGTGGAATAGTGGAGAGTAGGAGGTAGGAGGGAAGGAGTGTGGATAGTAGGGGAAGGGTGGTAGGAGGAAGGAGGTTAAGAGAGGGAAGGAGAGTGAAGAGTAATGGGAGGAAGGAGGAGGAGGAGAGTGGGAGGGGTGTTTGGGAGATTAGTGGAAGGATGTAGTGAATTGGGAGGAGGAAGAGTGGGGGAGATGGTGGGAAGGGTGGAAGGAGATGGAGAGTGGAAAGTAAGAGGGAGGAGGAAAGGAAGGAGAGTGGAGAGCATGGGGAGGAGGTGAGAGAGAGAGTGGACGAGTGTAGAGTAGGAGGGAGTGACGAAAAGAGAGTGGAGTGTAGGGAAAAGGAAGATTAGAGGAGGGAGGAGGGAAGGAGAATTGAGGTAGATGGTGGGAAGGAGAAAAGGTGAGTGAGGGAGGTGGAGAATGGAGGGAGATGGTTTGAAGGATATAAGAAGAGGTAGAGTGGAGGAGTGGAGAGTATGAGAGGAAGGAGAGTGGAGATTGAATGAAGGAAAGGGAGGTGATAGGATTGTGGAGGAGTTGGGGAGAGATGGGAAATAGAGCAAGAGAGGGAGAGTGGAGGAGTGGAGAGGGAGTGGGGAGATGGTGGGAAAGGGAGGAGAGGGAGAGTGGAGAAGGATAGTATGGATGAAATGAGAGTGGATATTAGTGGAAGGAGAGGGGGGGAGAGGGATGTGGAGGGAGGGAGAGATGGTGGGAAGGAGAGTAGGAGATGGAGAGTCGAGGTAAGAAGAGTAAGAGGGATGAAGTGAATGAGAGTGGAGATTAGGGGGGGAGGGATGGAGGAGGTGGAGATTTGAGGGAGATGGTGGGAAGGAGAGAAGGAGAGGAATGGAGGTAGGGAGTGTAGGGAGATGGGGGTAGAGGAGAGAAAGAGAGGGAGAGTGGATGAGTGGTGAGTAGGAATGGAAATAGAGTGAATATTGGAGGAAGGAAAGGGAGGTGATAGGAATGTGGATGGAGTGAGGGAGAGGTGGGAAGTAGAGTTGGAGTGAGAGAGTAGAGGAGGGGAGAGGGAGGGGAGAAGAATGTGGAGGAGTTGGGGAGATGGTGGGAAGGGGAGGAGAGGGAGAGGGAGGAGTGGAGAGTATGGAGGGAACACGAGTGGATATTAGAGGAAATAGTGGGAGGAGAGAGGGATGCTGAAGGAGGGGAGATTGTAGGAAGGATAAAAAGAGAGGGAGAGTGGAGGGAAGGATAGTAGGAGGGAGGAAGTGAAAGAAAGTGGAGATTAGGGGAGGGAGGGAGTGAGGTGGAGAGTTGAGGAAGATGGTTGGAAGGAGAGAAGGAGATTGAGGGAGGTAGAGAGTGGAGGGAGTTGAGGGGAAGGAGAGAAGGAGAGGGAGAGTGGAGGAGTGGAGAGTATGGATAGAAATAGATTAGAGATTGGAATAAGGATAGGAGGGTAGAGGAAAGTGGAGGGTGGGGGAGAGGTGGGTAGTATAGTTGTAGCGGGAGATTAAAATAGTAGAGAGGAGGGAGGGATGAAGGAAGGAGAGTAGAGAGTAGGGAGGGATGTGAAGGTAGGGAGGAAGGGATGGAAAGTAGAGAGTAGGGGAAGGAGGTGAGAGGGAGATTGGAGGAGTGAGAGTAGGAGGGAGGAAGGTTAGAGGGAGTGGAGGAGTGGAGGGTAGGAGGGAGAGGACAAAAAAAAGTGGATGTAGGTGGAAGGGAGGTGGGAAGAAGGAGGTGGAGGGAGGGAAGGATATTTGAGGGAGTTTGTAGGAAGGAGAGAATGAGAGGGAGGGAGGTGGATAGTGTAGGGAGATTCTGGGAAGGAGAGAGAGAGGGAGAGTAGTGGAGTGGAGAGTAGGGATGGAATACGAGTGGAGATTAGAGGAATGACATGGAGGGAGAGGAATGTGGAGGGAGTATGGGAGATGGTTTGAAGGTGAGAAGGAGAGGGATAATGGAGGAGAGGAGAGTATGGAGGGAAGGAGACCAAAGGTTAGAGAAAGGAGAGGAGGGGAGAGTAATGTGGAGGGAGTGGGGAGATGGTGGGAAGGAGATCATAAGAGGGAGAGTGGAGGGAAGGAGAGTATGAGGAGGAAGTGAATTAGAGTGGAGAGTAGGGGGAGGGAGGTGTAGAGTTGAGGAGATGGTAGGAAGGAGAGAGAGGAGAGAAGGAGAGAGAGGAACTAGCTAGTTGAGTGATATGGTGGGACGGAAGGGAGAGTGGAGGAGTGGAGAGTAGGGACAAAAGGATAGTGGAGATTGGAGGAAAGAGAGGGAGGGGAGAGGAATGTAGAGCGAGTGGGGGGTAGGTGGGAAGTAGATCAAGAGTTGGAGAGTTGATGACTGAAGAAGAGGGAGAGATGGATGGAGGGAAGGAGAGTGGAGGGTAGGGGAAAGGTGGTGGGAGGAGGGAGGTGGTGGCAGAGAAGGAGAGTGGAGGGAGGAATTAAATAAGACATGAGAGTAGGGGAGTGAGGGGGTGGAGAGTGGAGGGGGTTTGGGAGAGTAGAGGAAGAGTGGGATATATATTGGGAAGGAGAGGGAGGGAGTGGGGAGATGGTGGGAAGGGGATAAGGTGAGGGGAGTGGAGGAGTGGAGATTAGGGAGGGAATGAAAGTGGAGATTGGGTGAAGGAGAGGGAGGGAGAGGAATGTGGATGGAGTGGGGATATGGTGGGAAGTAGAGAGCAAGAGGAGAGTGGGGAAATGGAGAGGAGGGAGGGAGGGAGGGAATGAAAGTGGAACATAGAGGAAAGTATGTGGAAGGAGGGAGGTGGAGGGAGGGAAAGAGTGGATATTTGAGGGAGGAAGGATAATGTAGGGAGGATGGGAAGGAGACTTAAAAGTGGGGGATGAGGGAGGGAGGTGGAGAGTGGAGGGGGTTTGGGAGAGTAGAGGAAGAGTTGGGGATATGGAAGGAGTGGGGGTGATGGTGGGACATACAGATGGAGAGGGAGAGTGGAGGAGTGGAGATTATGGAGGGAAGGAGAGTGGAGATTTGATGAAGGAGAGGGAGGTGGATATTAGAGGGGCTTTGGGAGAGTAGATGAAGGAGACAGTGAGTTAGGATGAAGAGAAAGAGTTGGGGCGATGGTGGAAAGAGAGGGAGGGAGTGGGGAGATGGTGGGAAGGAGAATGAGAGGGAAATTGGAAATTAGGAGGGAGGGATAAATGGAAGGAGAGTGGAGAGTAGTGGATAGAGGTGAGAGGGAGAGTGGAGGAGTGGAGAGTAGGAGTTAGGGATGGAATGAGAGTGGAGTGTAGGGGGAGGGATGATGGATGTGGAGGGAGGGAAGTAAAGTGGAGGAAGTGAAGGATAGGTTATAGTAGGGGAGGAGGAAAGTGTAGATTGGAGGGGGTTTTGGGTAGAGGAAGGAGATCTTGAGTTGGGTGGAGGAGGAAGAGTGGGGAGATGGTGGGAAGGAGAGGGAGGGATCGGGGAGATGGTTGGAAGGGAAAAAATAGAGGGAAAGTGGAAAGCGGGAGGGAGTGGGTGAATGGAGGGAGGAAGGGAAGGCATGTGGAGAGTAGGAGGATGGAGGTTAGAGGAGGGAGGTGGAGGGAGGGTGTGGGGTAGATAGTGGGAAGGAGAGAAGAAGAGAGGACCGGGGAGAGTGGAGATTACAGGGAGGGATGGAGGAAGGGAAGGATAGTGGAGAGTAGGAGGAAGGTGGGGAAGGGATGTGGGAGGAGGGAGGTAGAAAAAAGAGGGTAGAAGAGTGAAAATTAGATGGAGGGAAGGGTAGAAGGAGAGGGAGAGTGTAGAGTAGGAGAGGTGTAGGGAGAGAAGGAGAGTGGATATTAGAGGGAGGTAAGGAGAGAAGGAGACATGAGGGAAAGTGGAGAGTAGGAGAGGGTGGAGGGAGGAAAAAAATTGGAGAGTAGGGGGAGGTAGGAGGAGGGAGGTGGAGAGAGGGAAGTAGAGTGGAGATCGGATAGAGGGAAGGGGAGAAGGAGAGGGAGAGTGGAGAGTAGGAAAGTTGGACGAAGGGAAGGAGAGTAGAGATTAGTGGGAGGGAGGTGGGAGGTGGAGGAGAGGGGAAGGAGAGTGGATATTGGAGAGTGTGAAGGGGTAAAGGAGAGGGATAGTATATATCAAGAGAGGTGGAGGAGAGAAGGAGAGAGGAAAGTATGGGGAAAGAGTAGGGATGAGGGAGGTGGAGGGGATGAGGTGTGCAAGGATGGAAGGGAGGAAATGGGAGAAGGAGAGGAGAGGAGAGTGTAGATTAGGAGAGGTGGATGTAGGTAATGAGAGTGGAGAGTGGGGAGGGATGCTGGAGGAGGGATGGAGAGTGGAGATTAGAGAGAGGGAAGGGAGAAGGAGAGAGAGTGGAGATTTTAGAAAAAGATAAAACATGATAGAATTAATTTGATTAATTATAAAGGAATATGATAGATTTAATTAAACTACATCTAAAAGGTATAAATACTCGAGTATTAATTAATTAATTAATATTAAAGGGAATGTGAATAACATGAGGATATCCTGGGAATAAGCATGTATTTTAAAGTTTCTACATTTGCTCCTATTTAAAATGTTATTATAAAGTAATAGCATTTTAAAGATAGTAGATGCATGTAGACTAGTGAGTGAAAGGTGAGGAAGCATGGTTGGCTTGTTTGATTTTCCTTGATGAAGAATTTGGATGTCCCAATGAGTAGAATGGTAAGGAAATGCCCCCTCAAGTGGGTGGGTGATGTAAATAAGTGGTGGAAAACCACTTGATAGGAAGAAGGTAAGGAATTTTAAGGAGTATAGGAGGGAATACTATCATAGCATGAGTGTCATTTAGAGAGTGAAAATTAAAGCAACCTTATTTTACTGTTGTATAATATATTTATCACCATGATTATGAAATAAACGTGATGCTTAACCTATTATGTCAGATAAACAAAGCACACAAGAAATAAAGATGATATAAAAAGG
Organism: Taxus wallichiana var. yunnanensis; assembly: GCA_018340775.1. Lineage (NCBI taxonomy): Eukaryota > Viridiplantae > Streptophyta > Pinopsida > Cupressales > Taxaceae > Taxus > Taxus wallichiana. The sequence goes on along the minus strand of JADAXU010000117.1, from coordinate 95,041 downwards.
AAAAAAACCTTAATATACATGCTTTGTAAAATTATGCACCATGGATATAAGGAATCCAAGATGATAACGAAATACATGTAATTGGTCTAAGAAGTGTTATCAATAATGCAACACAAATTATAAAAGAAGAAAATTAGTTATGGCCCGATACATGCCAAAATGATAATTAAGTAGATGCAAATGCCCCCAAGCAATATCTTAGAAATGAAAGGGGATATGATCATAAATAAGAATGAAGTAATCTTAGATACTCCTAATGGAACTCTTATTGTATCCACAATGAAGATTGATCTAAAATTGAAAAAGGATCATTTATCAGAAGCATAAACTTATGAAATATAGGAGAGGGAATGAGAGCCAATACCCCAAGTGAAGTTATATCGCAAAGGAAAAAATATTGATTGGACTTTACCCAAGAAGAATTTTTTTATTGATAAACGCTTTTGACCGGAGCTATGAACCAGAGGGTTACCCGACCCCACCTATTACAGCCAATGTCCTGAGATAAGATATTATAATTATACCAACTCGACTACGACGGTGAGCCCGCACCGACGATGTAATTTCCGTCACTTTATCGCTTTTAGAGCCACCACCTGCCACGAATGCCAATGCCAACGATTCAAAGTCCACCACCGCCGAGAATAACCGCCAGACGTAACCACCGGTGATGCAACAATTTCCACCACCGATAACCACCCCGAAGGGATCACGCCTAAGCGGGATTTGGACTGGTGATCCAGACACAACCGCTCTATCTTAACCGATCCACCCAAACCCCATTAGCACCCAAGAAGAAATATTAACATGCAAAGGAAGAAACTTTGTCATGATAGTCATAAGATTGAATGATTTGTCTTGATAAAAGTGTTATTTTATCAAGATTGTGTTGAATTGTTGAAATATTTACATGCGTTTGCAAATGTTTATGATTTTAGAATGTTTGATTATTTGGGATTTTTATATTTTGTACTTTTCTGAATTTTTATATATATATATACATATATTTATGTAAAGAAGGGGAGAGGTGTGTTTGTAAAACCGATTTTCCCCAATAAAGAATTGGTGTTCCCAAAGTGAGGTGAGATTAGTGGAGGAAAAATGACCTGCAAGGGAGTGAGCATCATGAGAGAAAAATAGTCAATCACGTGAGATAAGAGACAAGAATATGTAGAAAAACCATCCAAAGGTAACTATTTATGGTGAATCTCGTGTGAATTATGTGATAAATACTAGAAACTTGAAGACAACATGGTTTAATGATACCTACACCGTTAATCCAATGTCGGCATTAATGGATGTCAAAGACACAAGGGACTCCTTCTAGTAGATAAGAGAATTTTTATGTATAGACAACTAAATAATATAAATTTTAGATAAAGATTTGACGATTTTCTTGGAAAATGCCAATCTCGAACCCGGGCTTCCAAGAAGATATTGTTAGTGCAAAATCACAGCACCCCTGAATTTTGTAACTCGATGGGTTGAGACTCTCAGGTGTGATTGCATAACATGGAAAATATCTCAAAGTGTGGGACTTTTAAATCAAGAGAGATCTCTGGATGAAGGCTGGTTGCCATTCCTTTTTTCAGTGCACACATTCAAATTGCAGAGGGTCGTTCTAAATCCTACTCTAACTTGCCAAGGAGACAAGGTTAAGGGAATACAAGAAATGAAACCTAAACTAATAGAGGTGATGCACCAAAGGAATGTTGAACATTGGATTTTCTATCAAACACAGACCATTAAAATGTAATACAACCACCATGCACAGATGACCAAAAATTGCAATGAGGGATCGGAAGAAGAAAATAAACATAAGAGAGGGTTGAAATCATCCATGGACTTATTCTATTGCTCCAAGAATTGATACAGTGCATTACAATAGCCAAGAGGCAAAAATTGCATTACAATTTGGATGGAGGGGTTCGAGGCTCCATGAATTCACCTGTAGAGCAGAGAAAAAGGGAGGGTGCAAAGTAAGAATGTCCAACCCTTTACAATGAGCCAAGCTCTTACCTTTATAGATGAAGTAAAGAGAGGAGAAGAAAAGAGGTGGGAAATCTGATTTGGAAGCTCAGCTACCAGCCATCAATGCCCCTACAAATCCGCCTACAATCTGTCAAGTCTGCCTCTCCATGTCTATTTGGCGTGTTGAAGAAGGAAGAACAATGGATCAAATCAAATTTGATTTGGTTGTTGAAGCAATCGAGATCATACATTAATGGAATGAAAGACATTTTCCTATTTTTACCCACCTAACCTTGTCAAAATTAAAGTTTCAAGATTCCATGGCATAGAGGAGGTTGAGACCTTTCCAATGGTACCAAATTTGTTGAATTTTGAGCACTGGATCAAAGATATGCCCATTTGAATACTTGAATCGGATTCATACAAAAATGGTGAAAAACTAGTTTTGCAAAATGGGTCCACGGGCTGAAATTCACTTTGCACCTTTTGCACAAAAATTAAAAAAGTGCAAAAATGCCCCGCACTCCTATCCCATGAAGCCCATAATTCACTTTTTCCCAAAATCCATCTCCGGGCCCATCGACCGCATTTTCCACTTGGGTGAAAAGTCTTCCCATCCGCCGACCCACTTTTGGCAAAAAATCCTTCCAAGGAATGCCTCCCCACATGTAATTTAGGCCTGGCACATGGCTTCTCTAGGTGTCGGTGGAGGCGTGGAACAATTTTATACTTTAAGCCTTTTCAAAACAAAAGCCAAAAAATTCAAATTGCCTCCAGCGATCTACCTTCCCACTTTGACTTGAAACATGACCACGTGTCCCTTTTGTTTGGTGGGGTCATATGTCTAATCCTACACACATGGAGGCTCAACACACATTTGGGACATGCCCCCATATTTTACCTTTGAAGTTACGAGAGACGAGGCACGTGGAGGCTTCCTCTGACCCTTCTATAATTAATCGATTTAAATGGCTCTTTTTGTCCCGTTTTTAAATTTTGGACACGTGGAGCGAGCTTGTGCTTGTTTAGAACTGACCTTTGGGTTTTACCTTTGAAGATGCACCGATTAGACACATGGAGGCCTCTATTGTCTCTTATTTCCTTAGCCAATTAAACAACTGTCTTTGCCCCAATTTCAGACTTGGGACAAGTGGAAGCCTCGCACTCATTTGAGTATTTGCTTTGGGCCACGCCTTTGAAGATGTGCTTTGATGAGACATGTGGCTCCTTCCGTAGCTTAGGTCTGTTTCTTTTATACTTAGCAAATTTGGGCATGCTGCCTTTCTTGGTCATTGCCTACGTGTCAGGCTGGTGCATGTTTGAGTCTCCACTCTGGGCTGCGCCTTTGAATTTATGCTAATCAAACACATTGTGCCATCCGCTGGCCTGAGACATTTCAACTACCGAATCTATCTCCTTTTCAGACCTAGGACACGTGGAGGCTTGGTGCTTATTTTAGTCTCTGCCTTTGACTTAGACCCTTGATGGTACATCGTTGAGACACGTGGTGCCTTCCACCAACACTCTTATACTTAACCGATTTGGGCCTGCTCTATCCCCCTTTTTGACTTGGACCATGTGGTGAGCATGTGCTCATTTGGGAACCCACTCCTTGGACCCAACCTTGGTGTTGTGGTGATGAGACACGTGGAGGCCTCTGCCGACACTCTTATACTTAGCCAATTCAGTCTCACTTCCATTTGACTTATTCGACCACGACCACGTGGTGATCCAATGCTAGTTTGAGTCTCTACCTTGGTGTCTCACTTTTAAAATTACGTCGAGCTAACACGTGGCTCCTTCCACTCATTTGGAATTTTCAACGGCCGACTCTGGCTCCTTTTAGACTCAGGACACATGGAAGCTCCATGCACATTTGGGGTCTCCATTTTGATGTTCCCTTTTGGAATTGTACCAAGCTGACGCGTGGCACCTTCCATGAGTCTATTGTTTGGCCCCAAGTCGACTCGTATGTGGCTAAATCCAAAACTTTGATCCTTTACCCGTTTTCCTCATGTTAGCCTCTAGCCTCCTTTTTTGACACCACTAACCCCTTTCGTCAGCCCCTGCTCCTCCATTGTCGAGTCCTCCTATCCCTTGATTATTAGATTCAAATGTGAGCTCACAAGATAGAGCCAACCATTCTGATTTTCTTCTGTGCGGGGTCATGTTTGACCAATTTTACCGGGGAAAAATTGGGATAATAGTTTGCGACTCATGGGGACATCTTCCTACTAGATGAAGAGACTAGTAGCCTTGGAATTATCCATTGGGCATGGAGTCATGAATGATATCCTGCAACTGCTCTTGTCCCCGAAAACCATGAGCCCGACTTCTGCGCTTGATGACCCCGAACTCGCTTTACTTGTCCGCACTCTCAATTTTTTTCAAGAAAATCATAGAGATGAGATTCTGAGAGTAGAACATTGTTTTGACTGACACAGGGCTTTCACCTATCCTTGGAAATGGACTCAAATCAAAATGATTTTAAATTTGCTTTGGCATTTATTTCATTTGAGATTAACAACTATTACAGGAAACTATGGGTCTCTCTTCTATTAACACTAAAGGGTCAGCGTATGGTACCTCTGGAGCAATACGAATCAAAACTTATATACAAAGACTAAATCATACATGCCTCAAATAAGACATGCAAAGTGTGCAAAAGAACTTCTTCTACTGAAAACAAACCTAAACTATAACAAGACAATGTGCATACACACTTAGAGGAATAAAACCTACTGCTACCCTACACTAACAAAAGAGACAAGCAATTTCAAACAAAACCTGATACTGGCAATGCAAAGTAGCTACCCCTTCTTACAATTTGCAGCCATGAAGATGATTTGGCACTAAATCTGGCTATTGGTATGAGTGAAAAATTGACAATAGGCCAATCCTCCACCCAAATCATCAAGGTATCAATTGGAAACAAAATAAATACCTCTTTTAGTTGCTCTGCATTTGGATTGAAGAGGCATTGCAACTAATCCTTGGTTCTTTGAGGCTCTCCCTCATGCTTAGAAGCAAGCATGACTAGTTGTGGCTTCTCCCATGGATCTAATCAAGCCAACTATCTAATTGGGCAAGGTCCGGGTCCTTTGAATTTTCCCACTATTATGATATTTAACTTCAAAATGGATTCTTCTTGTAGATATTCCTAGATGGATGATGTCGAGAGGATGATAGCCTCATACTCTTTCCCTTCCTCTCAGGCAGGTGTGGATTTTAGAAGATCAAAATCTTCTAACTTTGATTCAAGAGGCATATTGCAAACTATAGGTTGTGTTTGCACGTTCTCTTCCATGCCAAAGGATGTCCTTGTGGTTGAAGGATGAATGATGGGGGAGAAATGATTGAAATTTTAACTTGCTCCTCATTATTAAAACATTCTTTTAAGTTTGATAGGAAATCAAACTCTTCACTATCCTGTTGTAGCAAGGTCTCTCCCTTTTGCATGGTGATCTTAAAATCTTCATTATTTTCACCATATAAAGCTTCATCTTCAAACATGAAGCTAATGAGTTCAAACTCTTCCAAAAAATCAGAATTTTGGAGAGGTTGAATGGGAGAGGGATCTGTAATCTCTTGTGCAACCGGCTCATGATCCAGTGCCTCTGAATCTGTCTTGGTCACCTCCATATGCTCCTCTTCAACTGGAATTAGAGCTGATTGTTCTTCTTCCTTCATGGATTCATCAATCAAATCAGGCCCTTCAAATGAAAGCAAAAAATATTCAATGATGCTTTCTTCATCAAGTGGCTTCAACTCTGATTTGATCTCTTCCAGCTGCTCCTCTTCAATGGGACTTGGAGCTAGTTGTTCTTCCTCTATCTTAACTTGGTTGTGCAACTTGGATTGATCAACATTCTCTTCAGACAAAGTGCCATTATGGACACTACATTTAGAGAAAAAATATTTCTGATCTTCTCCTTCTTGTTCTTGTTCTTCTTCTACAAACTCAGCCTTAGCCACCATTGGATCTTCAACCTTGACCTCCTCTCGTAGGATTAACCATCAAGGGATCATTTGTAAACCCAAATCCTGGCAACACAACTCTTTAGATTTTCTATCATTTGTCCTCTTTTGGGTTCCTCTTCTTGTTGTTATCCTTGACTGGATTCTTGAGTATCTTCCCAACATGGACTTGGGAAAACAAGAGGAGTGGTAGGTTGGGATTCAACCAATTTTTCTATTGTTTTTGGTGGAGAGGAAGTGGAACTTATTGTTTGTTTAGAGGGAATAACTACTTGGGAGGGAAAAGGGCAGAAGAATTAAGATGAGATGGAATATTAGGAGATGGAGAAGGGAAATCAACACTTGGGGCAGCAAGTGAGGGGCTTGACTCTTGACCATGCTTTGAAATGATAGAGTTTGAGAAAGAGAAAATGAAGGACAAGGAGTTGGTGACTGACTTACCCATTGACAAGGTTGTCTTGCACTTTTCTCATATGCCTCAATATCCTCAATCCACTATGCAAGGTGAGGCAACATTTCAACCATGAATTCAACTTCTCTTGAGGGTTGTAATGTCTTGGCATAGGGTCGGCCCATGGACAAGGTGCCCTATAGCCAATTTTGAATGCTTTCATCTGAGCTATGGCCCTTGATTGTACCATGCAAGCCTCCATTCTTAGAGTTTCCATGTAAAAATTAGCTTCTTCAGGTGTGGAACTACCTCAAAAATTTGTATATCCATGCTCTATAACAATTGTATAGTTTGGAAAATGACAAAACTGATTTGAATATGGCTCACCTGGATATCCATAGTGCTGATTTTCATTATGAAACCTTTCTGGAGGTGTGTTGAAGTAACCTAGAGATGGATCTGAATAGCATTGCAGCTGCAAGTGTGAATTCCAAGATGGAAATGAAGTCACGATTACACAACTTCATGGAATTGAAGAAACTGAAAGATGTGAAAAGAAGAATGGGTGGAAATGGATGGAAGGAAATTATACAACTCAGAGAATGGGTTGTTGACTAGATGGAGTCACCAGATGTGCTTTGCATGTTCCTCAAAAGGTTGAATCTCACCAAGAACACATCAACTTGATGAAATGATTGGTAAGGTACTTGAGACTGTCCCACTAGGCGTGCAAAAATGTTAGTGCAAAATCACAAGACTTCCTGAATGTCTACAACTCAATGGGTTGAGAATATCAGTGTGATTATATAACATAGAGCATCTCTCAAAGTGCGGGACTTTGAAATCTAGAGATATCTTTGGATGAAGGTTGGTTCCTATTTCTTTGTTCAGTGTGCACACGTTCAAATCGCAGAGGGTCGTTCTAAATCCTACTCTAACTTGCCAAGGAGATAGGGTTAAGGGAATACAAGAAATGAAACCTAAACTAATAGACCAAAGGAATGATGAACACCATATTTTCTATCAAACACATACCATTAAAATGTAATACAACCACCATGCAAAGATGACCAGAAATTTCAATGAGGGATAAGGCGTAAGAAAATAAACATAAGAGAGGGTTGAAATCATCCACGGACTTATTCTATTGCTCCAAGAATTGATACAAGGCATTATGGTAGCCAAGAGGAAGAAATTGCATTACAATTTGGATGGAGGGGTTTGAGGCTCCATGAATTTTCTTGTAGAGCAGAGAAAAAGGGAGGGTGCAAAGCAAGAATGTCCAACCCTTTACAATGAGCCAAGTTATTACCTTTATAGATGAAGAAAAGAGAGGAGAAGAAAAGAGGGGAAAATCTGATTTGGAAGCTCAGCTACCAGCCATCAATGCCCCTACAAATCCACCTACAATCTATCAAGTCTACCTCTCCATGTCTGTTTGGCGTGTTGAAGAAGGAAGAACAACGGATCAAATCAAATCTGATCTGGTTGTTGAAGTATTCGAGATCATACATTAATGGCATGAAAGATGTTTTCCTATTTTTACCCACCTAACCTTATCAAAATTAAAGTTTTAGGCTTCCATGGTGTAGATGAGGTCGAGACCTTTCCAATGGTACCAAATTTGTTGAATTTTGAGAATTGGATCGAAAGATATGCCCATTTGAATACTTGAATCGATCCAGTACAAAAATGGAAAAAAACCAGTTTTGCAAAATGGGTCCACAGCCCAAAATTCACTTTGCACCTTGTTGGTATCAAAATTGATTCTCCTTGGAAATTGAGCAACATCAAATATGTATCAGACACCGAGAGACATAAATATCATATTATGAGTTTTTATAGCCGGTAGGGGATTAGTCGACTCTTTATCACTCGGGCATTAGAGAAATGGATAACACCTTCATTGAAGATTTGATCTATCCTCACTTGCTTTAGGATGTGCCTTTTGGCCAGTGTGAGAGGAACCATTTTGTAACCTCTATCAGTGAAGGAGAATGAAGATGTCCTTCTCTGCACAAATTTGAAAGGGGACCCTGAGAAAATATGATCAATGCACCACAATTTAACTCTCACGAGTTGTCACTTCTAAAGAATGGTGATATTTCCTAAACAGGGTTAAAGGTTACTAGAGACATTATAGGATCTTGATTGCTTCTACATATTTTGGTAGTAGAATTTATATATTTGTGGAAACACAGGGCAAACAGGGGTAGTTCGGATGGATTCATTGTTTTTGAATAATTTTGGTGGGAGATTAAGCAGGATAAAATTGATTGTACCAGATCTTTGAGAGACTTCACAACAATTAGAAAGATAAATGACAGAAAGCTTTGGAATAGCTAAAATATTCCTTCAACCAGAAGGTGTGTATCAATGGAGGCTTAGATTTGCACGGTTTCACACAATATCCAAGGATTTAACAAAAATGCTCGAGCTAAAGACTGAATTAAACATCAAAGACCATTGGTTCCTCATGCATTAGATACACTCAAAGGCTTACAGAATGAAGTGATTTTAAATTGTTTATCTCACTGCAGGATGAAGGCTCTTATTGAAATGAAACTGCAAATGCCACTAAACTGTCACAGGGATGAGATCCTATGTGATTCAGAGGGACTTTAACACAATATTGCAATAGGAATAAGAAAAACTACTTGTAGACATTCTAAAATAAAGAAGACACAAATTGCTCTAAGATTGACATAGATTAACTCGAAATTGATTAGATTCATTAGCAGGGGAAAGTTTCTTTGAATAGTCTCAGAGATTTTCAATGGTTGTACACTCGCAACAAACTTGACGTGATTGAAATCTAAAACATAGGAAATTAACAGTTTCTCGATTGGTCTCTCAGGAAGATGGGCTCTCTCAAATTTTCTCTTAAGAATTCAACCCCCAACCCTTTGCAAGATTATTCTCATTGCGTTTATACATTTCACTCGCTCACTCATCCCAAATTTCCCCCCAAAAAGGAAGAATATTCGAGGACCTTTTCTTGTTACCAATTTTTCTTAGAAAGTGACGTTTAACAAATTTGCAAAAGTTACCAGTTGGACAAATCATGAACTGATCACGTTTCCCAAACCCTCGACTAATGACTAGGATGTCATGCCACAACTTTTTGACAATCCTTCTAATCATTCTCTTTATTTTGTCATGCGAGAAATCCCCATTTTAATCATTTTCCGAGGCTCTGCATAACCGGATCTCGACAAGTAATCCTTTTCATTCTTGAGGCAACACCTTTTTCATCTTTTGCACCTGCAACCTCCATCATTTCATCCTTTTCCCATTATTTCCTCTGTAACTCTGTCCCGCATCCATCTTCTCTAGTAATTCACGTTTTTGCAAGTGCCCGAGCAATTCCAACTTCAAAATATTGACCTTAAAAATCCTTGGACTCACAAATTAAGTTCTAAATCCATTCAATGACACTTTGCAAATAAAAATGACAAGGAATTTTATCAAAAAATGATGAAAAATAGTGCGTATTCACATCTCCAAGAGTCTTGGAGAAAAAATGGCAGAAAAATAGATGCAATGCACAACAACCATTGATTCTACCCCTTCTCAACTTTAGATTAGAGCCGTCCACGTGTTTTCTATGTGTAATCGCAAAGGTGAGCTACGAAGCAAGTTTCCAAACAAGTGTGGGCCTTCCACGTGCCCTGCGGCCCAAGAAAAATGCCTTTTGGCCTTTGAAAAAGTCTCAGTAAAAAGGAGCCAACGGAAGCCTCCATGTGTTACCTTGGCACACCTTTGGTATGGTCCTCAAATGTGGAGACCCTAAACAAGCACGTGCTCACCACGTGTCTTAGTCCAACAAAGTTGTTGAAAAAGTAGATGGATCGGGAAGGCGCCATGTGTCTAGGGTCTGAGACAGTTTTCCTTGGCCATTGAAAATTTCAAGCAAGGGCAGAGTGAGCGGAAACCTCCAAGTGTCCTCTTGGTGCTTCTCTGAAATAAATTTTAGGGGCAAGTCCCCAAAAAGGCGCAGTCCCTCCACGTGTCCCAAGCCTTTAGAAAGTTGCTTGAAGAGTTTAAGTATAAAAGGAGCAGCGTGAAGCCTCCACATTTCTCCCGCCGCAACTTTGAGATGGTCCCCAAAAGCGGAGACCCCGAACAAGCACAAGCTCACCAGAGGAAGAGCCTCAAATGAGCGTTTGTCCTCCATGTGTCCATAGTATGACCAAGCTGCATTAGACGCATGAAAAAATTCCTAAGTCAAGGAAAGGTAGCGGAAACCTCCATGTGTCTCCCGACACAACTCCACAATGTCACACTAAAAGGCAAATTTTCGATGAGCACCAACCCTCCACGTGGATAAGCTTTGAGTTGAATTGGGCCTTAGAGTTTTAAAGTGCCTCACAGCCGTATCTAACTAGAAAGGGCCACATTTCCACATTCTTTGAGATATAAATTTGACGGGGAAAACACACCCATCAAACCGTAAAATTTAGGAAAATCACCATTTGTGCCCAGAAATGAATCTTTCTTCAAGGACAGAGAATTTGGAAATGATATAAGGCCCAAATGTGATCCTCCGAGCTACATCCAATCATGTTTCCACATATATTGGGACAAAACTTGACAGGAAAATAAAATGTGACTGTGGAAAAATGGAAAGAAGGGAAAAAACCTGATTTTACGCCCAAGTTACAAATTCTTCCACATGGACAGAGGAATGGAAAAAAATTTGGACTTAAAGTGATCCTTGACCAAAGGAAGGGACTGATCATGGCAACCAAATGGAGGACAAAGTTTTCATGCATCAATATGGGGAGATAGAAAAGATGATAGAGCCCGCAAATTGAAGAATTTCAAGGACAAATAGGGTGAGATCAAATTGAGCACCAACATTGGCTCTGACTCGGGGATGGGCACTCCCTATGAGTGCCACAATAAAAATAGAAGAAAAAGTGCCAAAAGTAAACCATTGGGAAATGAAGTCAAAGAACAAGCTTGTGGAGTAGAAAATCAATAACCAATGTACCCCCAAGGACAAACCGAGAAACCAACAAAACAAATTTACAAGGACCGGAAAAATAAAAATAGAAAAACATGAAAGCAGAAAGAAACCAAAATACTATACACTATACAATGGAGTATACCTTGATTCTGAGAAATCAATCAAGGAAATGTTTCAAATGCCTTCCATTAATAGGAAATTCAAGCAATTCCCCATCTAAGTCTTTTAAGAAGAAGGTATGTTCACCAATTCAAATGTTAATTGAATAAGGGCCCATCCACAATGCATCAAAATTTCCATGTTTTCCCTTATCCTTGTGCCTGCTGTCCCACAATAGCACAAGATCTCCCACACTAAAGCTCTTGGAGTCACTTTCTTATCAAACAAATTCTTCAATTTTTCTCTGAATTTCACATGCCTCTGATGGGATGCCCTTCTTTTTCATCTAACTCGACAATATGATTTATCACGAGCATCATAAGGACTAACCTCTTGATATACTAGTTGTTGAAGAAATTGAAAAGAAGAAAATTGCATATGTAGGGGCAGCGAGAGCTTGAGTTCCATACACCAAAATTTCCACCAATAACCAACCCTTAATATTTTATGAGATGTGACTCTTCCAACAAAATTTCCCCCACAAACTCCTCCATGGAGATCAACAATTATTTTAGGGCTTCATCTTCAACAATGCATCTTAAGAGAAATCCCTTAGGGTTCTTCCAAGCTAACCCAAAATCAGTAATGACATATTTTTGGGAAGCTAACTTAAGTGTTCTTTTCTGATTCTTTCTCAAATGTTCAGGGCATTGTAGATGTTTGAGGTAAAAAATGATGTCCTTGTACCATTTATAATTTATTAGTTTTTCAAGGACATTCAGCCTTTCTTCTTTAACTTCATTTACCTCAATTGTCTGCAGATTGCTTTTTGCCATAAGTTTTACCAGACCAAACCTCTGACCAATTTTGTTTTTTGGATATCCATATCATACTCTTGCAATTTGTTTACCCATCGACATATTTTTCTTGAAACCTCCATTTCTGATAGGATATCTTTCACCATGGTGTGGGGAACATAAGCAATGACCTTGGAACTCAGAATATATGGCCTGAAGACCTTTGTTTCTTTTACCAAAGAAAATGCCTACTTCTCCATGATAGTATATTTTAGCTCAGCTCCCTGTAATGCCTTACTGAAAAATGCAATTGGTCTTTCAGCTCCCTCATCATCCTTTTGCAACAATACAAATGCAATAGTACTTTTTGAAGCAAAAGAAAACATTTGGAAAGCCTTCTTATAATTTGGAGCTGCTAAAATAGGGGCATTCTTTAATGCTTCTTTGATCCTAGCAAAAGCTTGAATAGTTGCCTCTTCCCATTTGATACTTTGGTCTTTCTTCAACATGCTAGTGATTGGGATAGTTAGTTCAACAAAGTTGGAGATAAATCTCCTAATAAAATTAATATGCCCAAAAAAGGATTGAATTCCCTTCTTGGTTCTTAGAATGGGGACTTTGTTGATGGCTTCTACCCTTTTAGGATCAATCATGACCCCTTCCTTTGACACAATGTGTCCACGCAAATTTTCTTTCTGAACTCCAAAATGGCACTTCTTGGGGTTTAGTGAAATACCACACTCTCTGCATCTTAACAACATTTTTTCTAAGTGTTGTAGGTGGTCACTCCTCTTTACGGAGAAAACAGTCACATCATCTTGATATACAACAATGAAATATATAGCTAGAGAAAGCTACATCCATTGCTCTTTGGAAAGTGGCTCCAATATTCATTAGACCAAAAGGCATTCGACATATACATATGTTCCCAAGGAGTGGTAAAGGCTTGATTCAATCTGATTCCTTCACAACTACCTAGTTATATAAAGAAAACCATCCAAGGTGGATAACAATTATGAACCATAACCAATTGTAACATATTGTCCATATTTAACAGAGGGTAGTTATCCTTCGTTGATGCTCTATTCAGTGTTTCTAAAGTCCACACATAGCCTTATATATTTATTCTTCTTTCTTATAGGTACCAAGTTTGCAGCCCATGATGAGTACCTTGTGGGCTATATGATTGCTCCATCCCTCAATTTTTCAATTCTTCTTGCATCTTCGGGGTAATGAGTGGATTAATTGGCCTCTGTTTCTACCTAAACACTTAGCGAGAATCTTCTAAGGGAATTTTGTGTTGGAAAGATCCTCTCTCGTATGGTTTCAATTCAGAATAAGACCATGCTAAGCGGTCTTGGTATTTCTTCAACAATTAGACATATGACTACTTTTCTTCCTTGCTTAGATTACTACCTAGCCGTATATTTTGTGGTTTATCCTTTATGCCTAGGTCATGTTGTTTAACATCCCTTGAGTTTGACATGTGTCTATTGAAAATGCAATCAAAATTATCAAAGTTTGATTCAAGTGTTGTTAAACCTCTAGGAATATTATTAGTCTTTAACTCGAATGATGTCTTTGCCAAATAGAGTCTCCTTCCCATCAACCGCACAAACCATTGAATCCCAATCTATACGTTGATCAACAAATTCTCCTTAGTTTTGTAAAAACCTTTGCACACTGGCTTCGTCTTCAAACACTTGCCAGTGTTTAACATTTTCAGAATAGATGGCCTAGTTAATACCTCAACATTATACTCACAATAGGGGGATATAGTATAATTTTTAAATTTGGACCCCAATACGGTGAATTTTTCTGCGAGTATTGCACTTCCTATCGTGATGTATTATGTTGAAGGAGTCAAACATATCAATGAAATCCCATCTTTGCATGCTTATACTTTGCTTCATTCTCTCGATTTTTATTGCATACACTTTTGTAACATGTTTGAAAATTAGCTCTAAGTCTCCTTTAACAATGATGTCTCTAATACCATATTTCCAAGCAATTCTTAAACCCAATAACAATGCTTCATATTCAAAAATATTGTTAGTGCACTCAAAGTTGAGTTTAAAAGAGAAAACAAACTCTTCCTGGCCTAGAGATATCATAACAATACCAACACCATTTCCAAATTTAGAGAAAGCCCCATCAAACAACAAAGTCCAAGGAGAACCTACTTGATTAAGAGACTTGCATTGATCAATTTTGTGCTCTTTACCATCAGCGAATCCAAAAAGTTATCTGCATCAATGTCAGTGTATAACACTTCATAGGAAGCATTATTGGGATCCTCAATGAGATGTAACATCTTCTTTTCACCATAAAACTTTACAAGGATGACCTCAATAGGTATAGTATCAAAAGACATATCCATTTGCACACTACCACCCACATTGACAGCCCAATTTCTTGATTACAAGATTCCCCATTTGGCGGGGCAATCAACAATAACAACATCTAGTTTTAATTTCTTTCCCGGGTAAGCTGCATAAGTTGCACTATCAGACCCTTGACACATCCAACCACTGGAACCTCTCTGGAATCCATGGTAGTGCACTTCGATAAGTTGTTGTCACTTTGATATCTAATTCATTCATGCCCTCAAGAGGCATAACATTGCGTGATGCTCGAGAATCAAATATACGCTTGTGTAACAACTTGTCCTTAATAATCAGAGTAGTGAAAAATGGATCTACATTCAGTTAGGACTCAACCAAGGATGTTCCCAAATATAATTCAGGTGGCTCACCTAGTTCTTCTAGTACTTGGGGTTTTTCTAACTCTGAAATGGTAGGAGGAGTCTCAACATTGTTTACATTTCTGCCTTGGGTAATATTTTCTTCTTTCAATCCCAAATACTCAAAGGCCCTTTTCTTGTGCTCAGGAATCCTAAGCAGCTCAACAATTAGAACAAAAATCTTGATCTGACTCAAGACTTAGGAAATTTCATAAGGAATATATTTGGGCAAGGAAGCATTTGGAGGAAGACCGACAAAAATCATCCGACAACAAAGGATTTTTCATGGTCTCGAGCATGGGCAAGGATACCGAGCCATCGATTGGGACACAAGGCATTTGCTAGATGTATCTTTCTTAGGATTTTCTTTTTAGAAATTGTTGAGAACTGGAGTTTTGGTTTGGCTTGAGGCCTTTCCCCTTTAACAACTTTACTCCTAGTGTTATATTCCTTTTCATGGCCAACTACAACATTCATTAACAACTTCCTATCCTCCTCAGAAGGGATTCCTCCATCATACTTTTTAATCATTAATGCCCTTAAGTATTCAAAATCATTACTAGGCAATTCAAAATCTTGTACCATATCTATTTCAAAAGTATGAGAGGGGGAAGGGTAATACTCAGTGGATACAATCCTAGAAATTTGTAGTAGTTCTAGCACTAATTAATTTAGTCAAAGTTGCTCCTTCTTTGTGAGCTTGTAGAGCACCCCACCATGCACACATCATCATCAGTGTCATCATCAACTTCCTCAACTTATTTTTCTTCATCACATGGGGCATGTGGCAAGAAACATCTATCACACCACTCAATTTCATTGGCTTCTTCCACAACAACAACTCTGGTAGTCAAAGGATCAGGCACAATTCTATTCTCATGGGCTTGGGGCTGTCTATTTCTTGATCCCACGGGTCCTTTGCCTCTATCATCAGATCTTTGATCACCCCTAGGATGATTGGAAAATCTTTCTTGACCTTGTGCTTTATGCTGACCTTGGGAACCTTGTCCAATCCCCTTCTCTCATTCTGGCCAGTTTGTAGGATATTTCCTTAACAACTCGCCAAAGTTTTCACAACCTCCTCTAGATCCACAAACTTACTTGAATGAGGCTTCTCTGGATTGATCAGCTTGATGCCTTCTCTCTTAGGAGGTTTACCAATTGCCTTGATGTTATTCTCAATCTGTAAAGCCATGGTGAAGGCTTGCCTCAATGTTGTTGGGTTCTTGTCTCTTAAATAATAGGCAAATTTCTTATCAAAAGCATCGAGTATTTTATTAAACAAGAAACATCACTTGGCATCGCGATCACGGGTAGCCTATTTAGGGTCTTATTGAACCTTGTGCTAAAGTCATGAACAGACTCATTAGGATTATTTTTTATATTTTCAAATTCGATAAAAGAAACCTAGGGGTTTTTATCTCCATACTGTAATCTAAAAGCATTCTTCATCTCTGTCCATGAATCAATGGAATTGTCTGAAAATATTTATACCAGTCCCATGCATCTTCCTCTAGAGTATGAATAAACAACTTTATGTACACATCCTCAAATTCAATCTCAAATTCTTCCATCATATTGACAAAAAAATTTAAGTGCTGATCACTAGTAATAACATTATTTCCTTGAAATTTAGGCAATCTATTTCTAACATCTTGGGGCACAACATTTGGATATCCAACCATACCTCTAAAATATATAGGACCAAAAGTGTTCACAACAAACAGAGGTCCAGGTGGGGGGGCTGAGCCATATTGTTTTGGGAGGTGATCTTACAGAGAAACAAAATGATGAGTGAGGGGCTTTGTGGGGCACATGAATACAATTATCGAATGAATGTTCACTAAAAACTCTGTTTCTTGGAAGATCTGTCGACACTAAAATTTTCCTCCGTAATTTCTATTTCATTAATGTATGTATTAGGAATAGGATGTTGTTAAGTGTAATTAGTAGTAGCGTCCGATGGAAGATAACGGTGCCGTCAGTACGGTGCCACCAATAATGTAGAGTACGGTAACAGTCAAAGTACAATAGGAATGTTGTAAAAAGTAAATATTTGTTGTAAGTGGTCCGGTAATGTTAAAATGTCAAAGTTGGGATAAGTAGAGAAGTAGGGTCTACATGATTAGGAATTAGAAATATTATATTTGTAATAAGGACAAAGAGTGATGTCATAAATATTTTGTGTATTTTATTTGTGGAAAATTCTAAAAAGGTGGAACCCATGTGAGATGATAAGGTTTATCTTATCTTAGAAGATAAGCCTACATGTAAAGGCAAGAGTTTAGGCATGAAATATGATTGGCCGGAAGAGATTTCCTATCCTATCTTAGAGATAAGATGGATAAGCCTAAATTCCTATAAATAAAGAGGCCACCCCCCTCATTTAGCATATAGAAGGAAGTAGTGAGAAATATTGTAAGTGTGTAAAGGAAGCCATCATTTTGAAGGTGTGTTAAAGAAGCCATTAAGAAGTGTAATTGTGAAGTTTCTCCCATAGTTATTGTTGGAAGGAAAGTGAAGTCAGTAACACTTGAAGTACCTCATGGGTGAGATTATAACAATTTCATGTTGATATTATAATTTACACTTATATTTCAGATTTATCGTCATTCCTTCTTATCATAGTCTATGGTATTCTTGTGTTATGTTTGTTGTTGTGTTTCCAGATTCCATCCACCAAACTAAAAGTTGTGCATTAGTAAATAATCATAGCACGAGGAGTTCTGGTGAAGAATTATCATAGTGCCGGATTGGTGATGACATTTTGGTTCCGTTGCCGGGACCATTCCTCGTTGGTGGATTTTCTGGAGAGATATTCCCACTTAGTCAGAAATCATTTGGAGAGTAACCTTGTTTTTACTGTGCATAGGAGTTACCATGGTAAAGTCATTTTTACCGTGAATAGTATTTACCACAGTAACTTCATTTTTACCGTGAATAGTATTTACCGCAGTAACTTCACTTTTTACCGTGAATAGTGTTTACCACAGTAAAGTCAGTTTTTACCGCAGTAAGTCAAGTTTTACCATAGTTTACCATGGTCATTTCTATTTTACTATAGAAAGGTGTAAAGTCACTTTCTATTATAGTGATTCCAATTATTTGTGCACATAAGTCTTGTTGATTGTACTTGTGGGTTGGTATTTCACGGTGGTTACTTTTGAAAATGGGGAAGATTCCCTGTTTTTCAGCCCAATCTAATGAAGATGCTTCCTCTTTCATTCAAGAGTTTAAACGATCTTGTATTTGTAATGGCCTTATAAGAAGGGAACAATGGAATGAATTTTTTCCTACCTTTTTGGATGGTTCAACACTTAGGTGGTTTGAAACACTAGGTGAAAATGTAAAAAACTCATGGGATTTATTAACTGAAAGTTTTCTTGAAGAATTTGGTGAACAACGAGAATATGCGAGATCTCATGATCGAGATCACAAAGCTAGCCCAAGGAGAGAAGGAGAAGATAAAATATTATCATGCTCGTGTTCTAGAGCTAAGGAGGAAGCTCGATGCTCGAGATCCGGAAGGAAGGATTAGCGGATGGGTTGATGAATGGCATGGATAATCTCCTATGTAAGCACTTCATTCTTGGGATGAAGCCGGAGATCGACAATGAGTGAAGTATGACCGCCCAACTACCATTGAACAAGCAAAGGAGATTACAAGAAGGCAAGAAGAAAAAGCATGAAAGAGAGACCAAATAAATTGTTACTAAAGTAGATCCTACACCAGCACCTTTGGTCCGAATCCACAACCACTCTCGGTGAGCACAAATCTTTCTCCTAGTACATATACTAAGTATGAAGATTTGCTCAAGAAGATGGGTCAGTTAACTATTAATCTTCTCCAAGGAAAAGAATTTAGTTCTCAGGGAGGAGATAAAGGTCCAAAAAGAAATATTTCTGAAGTTGTATGTTATGGTTGTTATAAAAAGGTCATTATAAGTATAATTGTCCAGATAGAGCTTCTACATCTAGTACAAGAGATAATGATAAAGGAAAAGCACATGTGAATTCTTTTGATGTAGTAGATAAGAGCATAAATAATGAAGTAGATGTGTTTGTAACAAAAAGAAAGAAAGAAAAAGATAACCAAGATGGAAATGATCCTAAGAAGATGAAAGGAGAAACTAGTAAGAAACATAGGAGAAGAAAGTTGGGTGTGCAGGATTTTCTGATTTCACAGGGATAAGGACCATACTCCATCTTAGACGATCTATCCAAAAGGCCTGAAAATATTACATATGGTCAACTCTTGGCTATGTCTTCTGAGAAGAGGCGGGAGCTGTGAAGTGGACTCAATGCTCGATGAAGGAAGGAGGTTGAGGTCCCTGTTTTGGAGGCAGAGGCGGATCCCTATGCTCCACAAGCTGAGGTACTATGTAATGGTATTTCAATTCATGATGTCTTAGTTGATGGAGGTGCTGTAGTTAATGTAATGACCGAGTCTGTAATGAATATGTTGGGTTTAAAAATTGATCGCCCCTCAACACTTATGTTAAGGTCATTAAATAAGGGAAAAACTAAACTAGAAGGTGTAGTTTCAAATGTGGCAATATCTCATTATGGGTGTTGTATGTGTGGTAGACTTTCGGGTAATGAAAAATGGTACTGCATTGCGTATCCAATTTTGTTGGGAAGACCATGGTTAAGGAGAGTTCATGCAAGAAACTACTAGAATGAAGGCTTCATGACACTTGGACGTGGTAGAGCGAGGATGAAAATAAATGTGATCCTCGGCATCATAAGGTAGAACCTGTCGATTCAAGTGATGAAACTGATGATTGGACATCCTCTGATTACTCTAGTACCAGTGAAGTGGACACAGAAGATGAAGAAAGTGAGGTTGATGTTTTGGTCATGGATATCCTTCCAGTCACACCGACTCATGACCCCATAAAATTATCTGAAGAAGAAATTGATGATCGTCTCCAGCAAATAAAGATTGGTGATGCTGTGATGGAGAGTGAGAAGGAATCCTACCTCCAGCTCTTTCGAAGGTACATACACATATTCACTTTTGATTACAAGGAACTCCGTCAAGTAAGTTGGGTAGAACATTCTATTGAGTGGTAGATGGTGCTAAGCCCATAAAGCAAATGCCATATAGAATGAATCCTAATTTTCTAAGACTGTAAAAAGAAATAATAAGTTTCTTGATGCGGGATTCATATTTGTTATGGAGAATTCGAATGGGTTTATCCCATTGTGATATCAATAAAAAGAATGGGAAGCTACGCATTTGTGTTGATTACAGGAAGCTCAATAAAGCAACAAAGAAGGATCATTACCCTCTTCCATTTTCAGATCAGATCTTGGGCGAAGTAGGCGGCCAGAGTGCTATAGTTTTTGATGGATTGATAGATATAGTGGCTACAACCAAGTTCGTATAGCAGAGAAAGATCAATTGAAGACCACGTTCACCACTCCTTGGGAACTTTTTCTTATAGATTTATGCCTTTTGGGTTGTGTAATGCTCGGCAAAATTCCAGTGTTTGATGAATAGGGTGTTCGAACCCTACTTTGGGACCTTCATTAGAGTATTTATGGATGATTTTTGCATCTATGGGAGCAAGATGGACCACCGCACTTGAGATGGAGACACCATTTCAAAGGTTAGATGAAGCACAAGCCTCACTAAACCCTACAAAGTGTATCTTTGGATGTTCTAAAGGTGTTTTGTTAGGGCATGTTGTATCCAGAGATGGTATTGGTACTGATCCTGATAAAGTTTCAAAAATCAAAGAGTTACCATTTCCTATGAATAGAAGTAAATTGAGATCATTTTTAGGCCATGTGGGTTACTATAGAAGGTTCATCAAGAATTTCTCAAAGATTGCACAGCCACTAACCCAGTTCTTGAAGAAGGATGTTACTTATGAACCAGGAAATAAGGTGCATGAAGCTTTTGAACAACTGAAGGAAGCCCTAGTGTCTTCACCTGTTTTAAAGAATCCAAATTGGAGCAAGCCATTCATTGTGTATACTGATGCCTCAAATGCAGCACTAGGAAGTACTTTGAGCCAAAAGGATGAAAATGAGAATGATCATCCAATTTACTTTGGGAGTAGACAAATGAGCAGTGCTGAGGTAAATTATACTGTAACTGAAAAAGAGGCTCTAGCTATCATTTTTGCTATAAAGAAGTTTAGAAATTACTTGCTAGGGAAGAAATTTATAGTTGTAACAGATCATCAGGCTTTAAAATATATTTTCAATAAGCCTAACCCATCGGGAGGATAGTAATATGGATAATTTTTCTACAATAATTTGAATTTGATATTATAGATATGCCAAGAAAGAAGCATGTCAATGCGGATGCACTCTCTCGAGCCTATGATGGTTTAGGTTCATCTTGTGATGATGATGATTTCCCGATGCGGCATTTGTTATCCTTGATACAATCCCTAGTGAATACATAGATATTTGGAATTATCTCGAATGAATTCAAGTTTCTGATGGTGCCAATGCAAATAATAAGAGGAAGATTACTCAAGCTTGATCGTCCATATTCTATTCGCATGGAGTATTATTTCGAATAGGACCCGATGGACAGATAAGAGGGCGATTAGGACACGTGATCAAGGGAAGGAGCTGATAGAAGAACCTCACAATGGTACATGTGGAGGAAAATTCTCTGACAACTTAAAACAAGAAGGATCTTGGATGCAGTTATCACCGCCCTTTCTTTTTAGAGATTGTTATAATTATTGTAAGACATGTGATATTTGTCAAACACATGGTAACCGTAAGACTTCATCAGCTCCATTATGCCCTATTCTTCCACTTGGTCCCTTTGAAAAGTGGGGAATAGATATTGTAGGTCCACTTCCAACTACCCCACGCCAAAATAAGTATATTGTAGTTGCCACAGATTATTTAACCAAGTGGGTTGAAGCTAGGCCATTGAAAACAACTTCCATGGATGAAGTGGAAAGGTTCATATATGAACGCATTGTCACCAGATTTGGTTGTCCATTAGAAATTGTAACAGATCAAGGAAGCCACTTCATTAATGAGGTGGTAGAGGCCCTAGTCAATAAGTTTTCTATTAAGCACAGGAAGGCAACAACATACAAGCCAAACACAAATGGACAGGTGGAACGAACAAATTTTGTGTTGTGTCAAATTCTAGCAAAAGATGCAGCCTTGCAGGTACATAAGTGGGATAAAAGGATTCATGCAGCATTGTGGGCATATAGGGCAACATCAAAGTCAGCAACAAGATACTCCCCATTTCAGTTGGCCTATGGCATTGATCCAGTTCTTCCTATTGAGTTTGATATTCCCACTATGAGAGTTATGAAAAATGAAAGGATGGATGAAAGTGATTCAGTAAAAGAAAGGTTGGTACATCTTCATTTGCTAGAGGAAATGAGGGAAATAGAAAATGATACAAGCTATAAGAAGAAAATGAATCGAAGCGAATAATTTGATCAAAAGATCCGTTGGTATCCATTTCATGTGAATGACTTGGTTCTAGTATATGATTCCAGATACAAACAAAGAAGACAGAGAAAAATTTCTTCCAAAATGGATGGGGCCCTACAAAATAGTAGATGTGCATGAAAATGGTACGTACCGATTGGAGGAATTGGATGGCACTCCCATTACGAAATGGGTCAACCACGAAAAGTTGAAGATTTTCCAAGCACTGAATAGTCTACTCCGAGGACGGAGTAGAAGCTAGGAAGGGGAAGATGTCGACACTAAAATTTTCCTCCGTAATTTTTATTTCATTAATGTATGTATTAGGAATAGGATGTTGTTAAGTGTAATTAGTAGTAGCATCGATGGAAGATAACAACACCGTCAATACGGCGTCATGCAAATAATTTAGAGTACTGGTAGTGATCAAAGTACAATAGGAATATTGTAAAAGTAAATATTTGTTGTAAGTGGTCCGGTAATGTTAAAATTTCAAAGTTGGGATAAGTAGAGAAGTAGGGTCTACATGATTAGGAATTAGAAATATTATATTTGTAATAAGGACAAAGAGTGATGTCATAAATATTTTGTGTATTTTATTTGTGGAAAAGTCTAAAAAGGTGGAACCCATGTGAGATGATAAGGTTTATCTTATCTTAGAAGATAAGCCTACATGTAAAGGCAAGAGTTTAGGCATGAAATATGATTGGCCGGAAGAGATTTCCTATCCTATCTTAGAGATAAGATGGATAAGCCTAAATTCCTATAAATAAAGAGGCCACCCCCCTCATTTGGCATATAGAAGGAAGTAGTGAGAAATATTGTAAGTGTGTAAAGGAAGCCATCATTTTGAAGGTGTGTTAAAGAAGCCATTAAGAAGTGTAATTGTGAAGTTTCTCCCATAGTTATTGTTGGAAGGAAAGTGAAGTCAAGAATAATTGAAGTACCTCATGGGTGAGATTGTAACAATTTCATGTTGATATTATAATTTACACTTATATTTCAAATTTATCGTCATTCCTTCTTGTCATAGTCTATGGTATTCTTGTGTTATGTTTGTTGTTGTGTTTCCGATTCCATCCACCAAACTAAAAGTTGTGCATTAGTAAATAATCATAGCATGAAGATTTCTCGATGAAGAATTATCATAGTGCTTTGGATTGGTGATGACAGATCCTACCATCTTTGGAGAACATAGGGAAAAAATGAGATGAAAAGTTTTCAAATACAAAAGAAGTCCCCTCTCTAGATGGAGAATTTAGATTTACAAAAAGACTTCCTGATTCAGAAGAACTTGAGGAAGTATGACAATCTTCAATGACAGGCTGATCAATTTCCACAATTGATAACTCCTTTCTTGATTTCTAATCTCCAACAACTTTCTAGATTCTTCTTCCTTCTGAATTCATTTTTCCTAGCTCTCTAAAACAACTTTCTCTAGGGTCTCTAATGAAGAAAGATCTTATTCCTTCCATATTTTCAAATATTAGTGATAAATTGCAATTTACAGAGGTTAAGACACTGACATTTATAAAAATTCATTCAATACGGATTCACCACTAAGTATTTTCACCTTAGTTGTGCACTAAAATTGATCTCATCAACACTAAATTCACGTAAAGATTTACAGATTTGACCTTCCTTTACCCATATTTAACATTGATGATGTAAACTTAGTGTAAAAAACCATAGAAACTAGAAATATTACACACAGAACTTGTAACTTTGCTCGATTCTTACAAATCGGGACATGGGATGACATTTCAACAACGTATTTGCACTTTAAAATTTGTAAGAAGCATTACCAGGGCCGAATATAAGAATGCAAATTAGTTCCCCTGCAAACGGTGCCATTCTCGTGTTGGTATCCAATTTTTTTTTCCCTTGGAAACCGAGCAACATCAAAGATTTAGCAGGACACTGAGAGACAAAAAGATCATATTATGAGTCATTTTGTAGCTGGGGATCGGAGAAATGGATAGCACCTTCATTGAGGATTTGATCTATCCTCACTACTTTAGGCAAGGCCTTTCGACCAGCCGAGAGGACCCATTTTGTAACCTTTGTCGGTGAAGGAGAATGAAGATATCCTTCTCTAGCAAAAATTTGAAAGGGGACCCTGAGAAAATATGATCAATGCACCACAATTTAACTCTCACGAGTTGTCACTTCTAAAGAATGGTGATATTTCCTAAACAGGTCAAAGGTTACTAGAGACATTATAGGATCTTGATTGCTTCTACATATTTTGGCAGTAGAATTTATACATTTTGTGGACACACAAGGAAAATAGGGGTAGTTCAGGATGGATTCATTATTTTTGAATAATTTTGGTGGGAGATTAAGTAGGATAAAATTGATTATACCAGATCTTTGAGAGACTTCACAAAATTGGAAATCTAAATGATAGAAAGCTTCAGAATAGCTAAAATATTCCTTCAACCAAAAGGTGTGCATCAATGGAGGCATAGATTTACATGGTTTCACACAATATCCAAGGATTTAACACAAATGATCGAGCTAAAGACTGAATTAAACATCAAATACCATTGGTTCCTCACGCCTAAGATACACTCAGAGGCTTACATATAATATTTATCAACAAATGACAAAGTGAAGTGATTTTAAACTGTTTATCTCATTGCAGGATGAAGGCTCTTCTTGAAATGAAACTCGCAAATGCCACTAAACTGTCACAGGATGAGATCCTGTGTGATTCAGAGGGAATTTAACACAAGATTGCAATAGGAATAAGAGAAATTAATTGCATACTCTAAAATAAAAAGCGCAGACACAAATTTCTCCAAGATTGACATAGATTAACTCGAAATTGATTAGATTCATCGCCAGGGAAAGTTTATTTGAACAATTTCAGAGATTTTTAATGGCAGTACACTCGCAACCAACTTGACATGATTGAAATATAAAACACGGAAATTAACAGGTTTCTTGGATTGGTCTCTTAAGAAGATGAGATCTCTCAAATTTTCTCTTAAGAATTCAACCCCAACCCTTTGTAATAGTATTCTCATTGCATTTATACATTTCACTCATTCACTCATCCTAAGTTTTCCTCCCAAAAAGAAGAATATTCGAGGTACCTTTCCTTGTTACCAATTTGTCTCGTAAAGTGACGTTTAAAAATTTGTAAAAAGTTTCCAGTTGACAAATCAATGTTAGATCACGTTTCCCACCCTCGACTAATGACTAGGATGCCATGCCACAAATTTTTGAAAATCCTTCTAATCATTCTCTTTATTCATTCATGTGAGAAATCCTGCTTTAATAATTTTTCGGAGGCTCTGTATAGTTGGATCCGACAGTAATCCTTTTTGATCTCGAGGCAACACCTTTTCATCTTTGCGCCTACAACCTCCATCATTTCATCTTTTTCCCATTCTTTCCTCTCGTAACTCGTCCCGCATCCATCTACTGCGTAATTCACATTTTTGCAAGTGCTCGAGTAATTCCAACTTCAAAATATCGACCTTAACAATCCTTGGACTCTCAAATTAAGTTCTAAATCCATTCAAATATCACACTTTCAAGATAAAAACGAAAAGGAATTTCATCAAAAATGATGAAAAATAGTGTATTCGCATCTCCAGGAGTCTTGGAGAAAAAATGGTGGAAAAATAGATGCAATGCACAACAACCGTTGATTCTACCCCTTCTCAACTTTAGATTAGAGTCGTCCACGTGTTTTCTTGGCACAAATGCAAAGGTGAGGTACAGAGGTAAGTTTCCAAACAAGTGTGGGCCTTCCACATGCCCTGGCCCAATAAAAACACCTTTTGGCCTTTGAAAAGTCTCACTAAAAAGGAGCCAGTGGAAGCCTCCACGTGTCACCTTGGTGCACCTTTGGTATGGTCCACAAAAGCAGAGACCCCGAATAAGCACGGGCTCACCACGTGTCTCCTTGGCACAGCTGCTAAGGTAGGACCTAAAGGTGGATCCTCAAATGAGTGTTGGCCCTCCACTTGTCCAAGGTCCAACCAAGCTACACCGAACACATGAAAAAATGTCTAAGTCTGGGCAAGGCAGTGGAAACCTCCACGTGTCTCCTCGATGCAACTCCAAGGTCAAACCAAAAGGTGAATTTTTAGATGAGCACCGGCCCTCCACGTGGACAAGCTTTGAGTTGAATCGAGCCTTAGAGTTTCAAAGTGCCCCATTGAGCCGCATCCAACTAGAAAGGGCCACATTTCCATAGATGCTGAGATATAAATTTGATGGGGAAAAACACACCCGTCAAACCATAAAATGCAGGAAAATCACCATTTGCGCTCGAAAATGAATCTTTCTTCAAGGACAGAGAATTTGGAAATGATATAAGGCCCAAATGTGATCCTTCGAGCCACATCCAATCACGTTTCCATAGATATTGGGACAAAAATTGACAGGGAAAAAAAAACGTGACTATGGAAAAACGGAAGGAAGGGAAAAACTCAATTTTACACCCAAGTTACAAATTCTTCCACATGGATAGAGGAATGGAAAACAAATTCTAGATTTAAAGTGATCCTCGACCAAAGGAAGGGACCGATCATCCAAATGGAGGACAAATTTTCATGCATCAATACAGGGAGATTGAAAAGACAATAGAGCCCACAAGATGAAGAATTTCAAGGAAAAACAGGGAAAGATAAAATTGAGCGCCAACACGCCTTTTGCACAAAAATTACAAAAGTGTAAAAAATTCCCCACACCGCACAAGCCCGCAATTCACTTTTTCCCAAAAGCCATCTCCAGCCCTCTGCCGCCCACTTTTCCACTTGGATGAAAAGTCTTCCCCTGTGCCCCGCTGCCCACTTTTAGCAAAAAATCCTTCCAAGGCCCGCCTCCCCACATGTAATTTAGGCTTGACACATGGCTTCTCTGGCATCGCAGAGGTGTGGCTCACTTTTATACTTTACGCCTTTTTGAAACAAAAGCCAAAAAATTCAAACTGCCTCTAGTGACCCACCTTCCCACTTTGACTTGAAACATGGCCACATGTCCCTTTTGTTTCGCAAGGTCATATGTCTAATCCTGGACACGTGGAGGCTCATCGCAAATTTGGGACCCGCTCCCATTTTACCTTTGAAGTTGCTCGGATGAGGAACATGGAGGATTTCGTTGACCCTTCTATAATTTTTCGATTTAAAAGGCCGACTCTGTCCCCTTTTTGAATTTTGGACAAGTGGCAAGTCTCGCACTTGTTTAGAATCGCCTTTGGGCCGTGCTTTTGAAGATGCATTGATGAGACATGTGGTTCCTTCTACAGCCTTAGGTCTGCTTTCTTTTATACTTAGCCGATTTCGGCCTGCTACCTTTCGGTCCCCGACTACATGGTGGGTTGGTGCATGTTTGAGCCTCTACTCTGGGATTCCCATTTGAAATTGCGCCGATGAGACATGTGGTGCCGTCCACTGGCCTAAGACTTTTCAACTATCGACTCTGTCTCCTTTTTAGACCTGGGAGACGTGGAGACTTGGTTCTTGTTTGAATCTCTGCCTTTGGCTTCGACCCTTAAAGGTGCACCATTGAGACATGTGGATTCTTTCGCCGACACTCTTATACTTAACCGATTTGGGCCCGCTTTATACCCCCTTTTGACTTGGACCATGTGGCGATCCCACACTCATTTGAGAACCCACTCTTTGGACCCAACCTTGGTTTTGCATCGATGAGACACATGGAGGCCTCTGCCAAAACTCTTATACTCGAGATAATTTAGGGCCCACTACCATTTGACTTCTTTTGGGCCCGACCACGTGGTGAGACGACGCTAGTTTGAGTCTCTCGCCTTGGGCTCTCACTTTTAAAATTGTGTCGAGATGACATGTGGCTCCTTCCGCTTGTTTGGAATTTTCAAAGGTGACTCTTTCCCTTTTCGGACTGGAACATGTGGAATCTCTCTACACATTTGGGGTCTTCGTTTTGATGTTCCCTATTGGAATTTCGCCAATGTGATGTGTGGTGCCTTTTGCAAGTCTATTGTTTAGCCTCGAGTCAAATCTAATGCGGCTAAGTCTCAAAACTTCAAGTCTTTCCCCGCTTTCCTCATGTGAGCCTCTGGATTCTTTGACACCACCGGCCCCCTTCGCCGACCCCCGCTCCTCCATCATGTAGTCCTCATGTTCCTTAATTGTTGGATTTGAATATGAGCTTGCAGGACGTAAACCAACCCTTTCAATTTTCTTCTCGTGCAGAGTCATGTTTGACCAATTTTTTCGGGGAAAAATTGGGATAATAGATATAAACTTATTTTTGCAATTAATTGATATTATAGGGAAATAATTGAAAATACAAAGAAGGATTAGAAATCTAGGGATGGAAATATCATGTTCCACATGGTCGAGTGAGCCTAGGTGAGGGCCATAATGAGCTTGAATTTTAGGAAGTAGTTGAACTGGAATTATTCGTAAGTGTCCCGTTCTTCTTGTATGATTTCAAGTTGGTCTTCTATGTCTTCAATTCCGGGCATCGAGGCGATGGCGTAAAGGCTAATTTTGTTCCTAGTGTTGAAATGTTCGAGACGAAGGGTTGTTGAATGATGGGATGATCATAAAAGTTGGTTATGGGATGTGATTCACTTTAATCTTGTCATTTACAGAGAGACACATCTTTAAAAGAGGTAAATCAAACATTAAAAAAGGATAAAATGAATGAAAGTATACAAAATGTGATAAAATGAGAGTAATCATTGGCAATTCAAGTAGAATCATTAGTGATTCAAACAAAATCACTAACGATTACTGAGAAAAATATTAATTCTTTAATATAATGTTGGTTAGATGCAGGAAAGTTGATTTAATGGTTATTTTATATTTGTAAATGATGTTGTTGTCATGTGTTTTTGCAAGGTCAAAATTCAAGTTGAAACATGACAACTATACCACAATGTATTATCTAGGTGGGTAATCCATAAAAAGGAAAAATTATTGCTAAGAATGACACCTCCCCACCTAGATGATTCTCTTTTCTGTTGTTGTTCGGCTGGGCTATATTGTTTCAAAGATTAGATTTTCTCGGATAACATCTTTTTTTCTATAATGGTGTTGTTGTGTCATTACAGATTGGTCATTACACATCAGTTGTTTCTTTGCTGATGCGTTGCTGGTTGTTGGTTTTTTTTCTATGCAAGACAATTTTCTGTTGTTGGGCATTAATGTTCTATCTAGATTTTGATCTCTTTCTTGTGCTTTAATTATAAAATATGGCTTTTGAGCCTTATTGTACAAGGGTATAGTCCCTTTCAAAAAACTATTTTCCAATAATAAAAAAACTATAGTACAATGTCAAAAAATCTCAAAGCCCCACTTGATTTATCCTTTATATCATCTCACCTTCTATTTCATAACTCCTCCATCCTTGATTTAAGATTTGTAGTATAATTTATATCCTTCCCAAGTGTCTAAAATGTGTTCATGAGGTCACTCAGTCCATTCAGTGTAATGTTGTCAAAAGAGGAAATTTGTACTAAGCCTAGGAAGGCTTTTCCCTAGCCTATCCAAGGGATGTGTGAAGCCCTCGTGGTTGATCAAGAAGCCTAAATTCATATGAATATGTTATGGAAGATTTTAAAAGTCATAGAATAGGTTTAGGAAAATTTGGGAAATTTTTAGAGGTTTTGGAATCAGAATAGTGAAAGTGGGTTTTAGAGGCTTGAGGAGCTTGCAGTGTAAAAAGGCACCTAAAATTCAAAGGATGATTCTGGGAGCTCGAGATGAGTCAAGAGGAAAACAAGATACTATTAAAAATATAAAAGGATCCTCTACATGATGGAGTTTTCACAATTTACAAGAGCTAAAAATTTCTTTTTACAAATCAATCTCAACAAACTCACCGCTTTGTCCCAAATGACAAAGCAAAATTTTTGGAGGAGGAATAATCAAGTATAAAAACAATCCCAATGATATTAAATTGGTATTGGGATTAAAATTGATATACAATTTTTCCCAAAAATACCTCCTACACCTCCAGAAAGTTGGTTTTATGATTTCAGGAGTTAGTCAAATTCAAAGTTGGAAGGATATTGCATTTTTGTGTCCCAACTATCTCGACTCTCTGAACTATCCCAAATTTTCTAGATTGTGGGAAAAATATAAAAATCATGGATTAAAAATTTTTCTTCACTACCCAGGCTTATAGCCCTTGGACGCTCATGTGACCTGTTCCTTCCCGACTAGGTTCTATGATCATGTGTGAAAATTTGGATAAGTCCTAATCTTTTAACCTTTGGGTGCATTTTTCTTCCCAAAATGTCCCAACTATCTCAAAACATTGGGATAGTAAAATGTTTCCTCCCTAGCCGTGTTTACGTTCTTCATATAACCTCAATTTTCATCTCCGGGTGCTCTAATCTTTCTCTCCCATCCTCCATGCTTACCACTGCTTTCGCCACTTGTGAAGCATAGGGAAGGGGGCACATTTTATTTCTCCAACTATCCCGGATAGTCAAGACATTTAGGAAAATAAAATTCACCCCACCCCTTTTCTTTCAAAACCAAGATTTAAAGCGTACTTTTAAGAGTTAAAAATAACACTATTTTTTATTTATAAAGAGCTCTACATACCTTTTCACTCCATTCTATCACTAGATCGACCCATGAATCCATTGAAGACACCTTATAGCTCGATAAAACCTCCAAATTTACTAGATATATCCATGATTTCATTTGGGGAAGCTATGAACGTTAAAACAAAAAAATATCGTATCTTTCAAACCAATTATCTCGATTCGAGATAAAATTATCTCAAATTGCTTCTACAATCCAGACACCTTCAAGAACATAGTTATAGAAAAATATCTCATGCTTTGCATTATTTACGAGAAGAAAACCCTCATTTCATGACATAGGTCATGTTTTTTTCTATTTCCCATCATTCGAACAGGTGGATGACAATGAAATTTTGAGCACGTTATCCTGAGAGCGAGCCTACTCCAGTGAATCTATTTTTGTGGCCAATCGACATGAGAAGTGGCATTTCTAAAAATAGAGTGTAAAAATTGGAGATTTTATTTTTCTCTATTTTTTTGGTTGATGGAATTTAGCATAAGTATGAAGGCACATAAGAATTGGGAACATTAACATAGCGCACGTAGACGAGCATGGAAATATAGTGAAACAAGGCGCGCCCATGGCAACATGAAATCGGGACCTAGTTGTTTTCCAGATTGAGGCTAATTATAGACATGGAGTGCGAAGCATGTTTTGTAGAAGACTTAGAAATAACATGAAGGATATTTTAGATAATTATAATATCAAAGTGCCATGCACAGCTTTTGAGCTATGAATAGGATTAGACTGTAGTTGTATTATTAGATAGTCTATTATTAGCGAGCTTGCATTCTCTTGTATTTATCATGTAAGGAGCATGACTATTATTAGCATGTAGCCTATTTTTGAAAGGTGCTTGGGTGGTGAAGAGAAATTTCCCACTTCCTATAAATGGGCGCACATGGTTTATGATGATAGTATTATGTATGTATGAAGCTTCTCTCATTCTACAACAGCTTAATATAATGGATCTTTGTGGATGGATATTGATTCTTGATAGATCTTCTAATGATTCTTACATGGCAAAGTTAATCTTGATTATGGTTTGAGTTAATATTGTTTATGAATGAGATTTAGATTTGGTTTGTGCACCAGAATATACTTAATAATCTGTTATGGATATGGAATAATTGTTGATCCATAGGGATAAACAAAAACACACCACTTCATCAGTTCCATCAACACCAAGAAGGAGAATTGAAGAAAATGAAGGAAAAGAGGTAAGCAGAGGTTCTAGATAGAACCACCACTCTATGTAGAGTAGAGGTTGTAGAACCACCACCCTACAGAGGGTGGAGGTCTTGCAACCACCACTCAACCGTGGCGGTGGTCCCGAAACTACCATCTCGATCAAGGCAACGATCCCGACACTTTTGGACAGAAAAAATAAAATCAGAACGAACCATTCTAAAATTTGAAGAGATGGTTGTGTATCTTCCTTCCATTCTCTTTCACATCCTCCAAGATACATGAGAGGACATTGAAGTAATATAAATGCATGAAAGGAGAAATATAATTAATCATTCAAATATCTAGAGAGATTGAGAAGTAAATTATTACTATGAGAGAAAGTGAGAAAAGATTCTTTAGTCTTGAGTGGAATCATAGGAGTAAGGTGTAAGAAAACACAACAAAAATTAATTGGAGAGAAGGTTTTCATGTTTTTTCTTCTTTTCATACTTATTGTAATCTATAGAATTTGATTAATTAAAGTAGGAAGAAAGAGAAGTTTCCCTTCCCGACTGGTTTTCCCTCATTGGGGTTTCTAGGATAAAATTCTTGTGTTGTGTGTAGAATTATTTAGCATTTCTCTACAATTTTGTCCTAAGCACTAGTTAATCAGTCACTAAATCTCTAATCTTCAAGAAAATATGTCATTTTCCAAGGTTGAAAGTAGAACAACATAATTGTGTGATTCGTAGAGTTCCAAAGTAGAAGTTTACGGATCATTTTGGTATCAAAGATGATTATATATCTAGGACTTTGTGGTATTCGATTCTTTCTTGTGATTTGTATGATAGTGAAAAGGTCCAAAGGTGAATAATTTTTACCTTGTGAGCCATATATTTCTACGAAGAAGTGGAAATAGAGAATTCAAGCTCAAATGGAGGAAGAGAACTTGGTCCATAGAGTCGAAATGCTAGAGACCATGATGGATAGGTTGCATAGAAAATAAGAAGAGCTTTCAGATCTACAAAAGATGGCTTTGTTAATCAAGATTCTATGAACTCGGTGGTTCGAGAAAATGACGATAATTTGGTATCGGAAAGAGCCATGAAGAATGGGAAGAGTGTGAAGAAGAGATGCCAATTGTAAGAGAGAAGGTAAAATCTGTTCATACACCTTTTATAGTTGAAATAAAAGTGGAAATAAATAACTTTGAAGGACAAGTAGATGCATAATTACTGGATAAATGGCTAAAATAGTTGGAGGTCTATTTTAGTGTGCATAATGTTTCGAGGCACAAAGTATTACCTTTGTGACGTCTACAAATGGAAGGTCATCCTCTAGTTTGGTGGGAAATACATGTAGCCACTTGTGAGAAGAAGAAATGTCCTATTTTCAAGATTTGGAAAGGTTTTAATGAAGTGATTAGAGATAACTTCTATCCTATTGGCCATAAGACTGACATGATGATTAAGTGGTAGTACTTTAGACAGGGTAGTGGTCAAAGCATGCAAGACTACACTACAAAGTTTTGGAGACAAGCCATGTTGCTTAATATGGACTTGGAGGATGAGGACATTCTGACCAAGTATTTGGGAGGACTTCACACTCACCTTTGGAGGAAGGTAATCTCCACGAAGCCCAAGGATATCAATGAAGCTTGTATACAAGCATACTACATTGATGATGAGAAGAAGTAAGGAGAGACAAAGCCAAAGGCGGAGACCATTCAATAGATCAGTAGGAAAAAGAACAAGGGAAGACAAGTAGTAGAGGTAAATAGAAAGGTAAACATGCCGCTACTACTCTGCATACTTGTAAAGATCCTAAGAATTTCTTTAAGAATTATGATATAAATGGACATACTGATGCCACATGTTGGAAGTTTCATTTGGAATTATACCCAAAACACCAAACAAAGGATTCCAAGAAATCCATGGCTCTGTGAATACAAAAGGAGATGTGGAAATTAAGGATGATTCAGATGTATACGAAAGGTTGGGATGCACAGCCACTAACATGTACAAAGGAGTAGAAGAAGAAGATATGAGTAAGCTATTTAAAATCAGAATCCAAATCAAGAAGACTAATGTAAACGCTTTAGTAGATTTTTGTTCTCAGTCAAATATGATTTTTGATGTAGTTGTACAACAACTTATCCTAGAGACTTACGCACATCCACATTCATACCCATTGGGATGGGTGAAGAGGGGTGTAGAAATATAGGTTACAAGAAAGTGTAAGTTTTAGTTTTAGATAAATACCCAATATATTGATGTATTAAAGGCTGATATCATTCCACTTGATGAATTTAATGTTGTCTATGGAAGTCCTTACTTGTATGTCGGATGTTATGCTCACAAGGAGGGAGAACCGCACAAATGGGTCAAGGACAGAGTCAGTTTTAACATCTAGGCACACTAGAACAAATCAAAGAATGCTATGGTACGTGGCAACAAAGCACCAAGACTTATTCGGGTAATTCATCGCTTTTGTTTACTTTCATTTTAAGAAAAGCATAATTGACTTGAGAGAACCGATATTTTGGATAAAACTTTTTGGTTTTTACGTAAGAAGCCACCACAAGAACTACTCATTCAAGCAACAAAACAAACTTCGCTATGTAGTCACCATATCTACCTATGGATTCATTAGACCTAACCGAGGGGCAACAAGGAGAAGATGAGATACAAGGAACAATAGTGTCTATAGCAGCAATGGAAATGGAGACAATTCGCTAATCCATCTCAAGAGACAAAGAAAAGCAAGGACTAAACCACTACAGTATGGGACCTTCACCATACTTGAGCAGGTTGGAAAAGAAACCTTCAGGCCATACTTCATGCAGATGCATGTGATAACAAGTTGCAAGATATTGCACCTACTAAAGCCATCTATGCATGAAAAAGAAGGAAACATATAGAAGCTTCCTTCCAAAGAGGATTGTACTTGATACAACTCACTCGGAGGAGGAGGTAGCACTGGAGCAAAGAAACAAGAGATCCACAAGAGTCTTGATAGGGTGGATGAGAGAAGACACCAATGCAAACCTAGTGGTACTCGTGAGGAGCAAGAGAGGGAGTTGATTCTGTATCACTCCCCACCGTGTATCTAGAAAAACACACCACTTCATTAGTTCCATCAACACCAAGAAGGAGAATTAAAGAAAATGAAGGAAAAGAGGTAAACAGAGGTTACGGAATGAAACATCATTCAATGCGGAGAGCGAGCGTTGTAAAACTATTGCTCTGTATGGGTGGAGGTCCTGCAACTACCACCCGGTAAGGGTGGCGATCTTGAAATCGCGAGTCCGCTTTAGGGCGAGATCCTAGCGCTTTTGACAGAAAAAATAAAATCAGGAACAAACAGTTCCAGAATTTGAAGAGATGGTTGTGTCTCTTCCCTTCCATGCCCTTTCACATCCTCCAGTGCACGGGAGGACATGGGAAGGCCTATAAATGCATGAAAGGAGCAACATAATTAATCATTCAAGATCTAGAGAGATCGATAAGCAAAGTATTACTATGAGAGCAAGTGAGTAGAGATTCTTCAAGGCTTTGGAGTGGAATTGTAGAGAGCAAGGTATAAAAAAACAAAGCAAGAAAGTAATTGGAGATAATTTTTACATTGTTTCTTATTTTCATACTTATTTTAATTTATATAATTTGATTAATTAAAGTGGGAAGAAATACCAGCTTCCCTTCCCGATGGTTTTCCTCATTGGGGTTTCTAGGATAAAAATTCATGTGTTGTGTGAATAATTCTTTAGCATTTATCTATAATTTTGTCCTAAGCACTAGTTAATTAGTCACTATACCTCTAACCTTTAAGAAAATTTGTCATTTTCTAAGGTTGAAAGTAGAACAACATAATTGTGTGATTCCGAGAGGTCCAAAGTAGAAGTTTACAGACAATCTGTATAATCATGCTAACTCCTTAAACAAGATGACATAAAATATGGAACCGGTACCCTTGCACGCTTTGGTTGAGTGCTCTGTTCTAGCCGAGTGATGTGCCAATGTGGCTTGGGATTTTGTGGGTAAAATATAGGGTGCACTATTTTTGCCATTTGTTTTCTTCTTTGGAGATCATCAACACTGGACATGATAAACACAGAGAAGGAAGTCGATGGAGATATGTGGCTTGTTTGCATTCTTTAAATGATTTGGGGACTATAAATTTGTATTTTACTACACAAAAAAGTGACATGTAAATGCATCTCAATATCTACTTGGTTCAATTTACAAACTCTAGTATTTAATCAATGCAATCACACCAATTATGCATTGTTAGAGAACATACACATATTATTGTTTCCTTTTGTATACAAGAAATGGATCTATTGTTAGCTAGTTTTTATGGTAATTATTTTCTTTAAATTACGTTTTTAATTTATTTCTCATATGCATTGCACAGACTCCATTTAACACATCCAACAAAGAAAATTAAGACAGTTTGCTACCTACCGTAAGGGAGATTGGGAGTGAATATGATTGTTAAAACCCTTCATTTGTCATATATGTGTAGGCATGGACAATGGGTTACACTGATAAAACAATTACAAAACATATGAATACAATCACTAGTGGTATGTCCGATTTTGTAATGATTTATATGCCCCAAGGAATTGTATGCGAAAACATTCGGATGACTAATTAGCTTCATTTCTTTTAGATATCCCATTGTATTTAGTTCTCTATGTATTGATGAGAAATTACACTACACAGATCAGATCAGTTATGTTAGTGTTTTTATTATATATACTAAGTGGCTTTATTTATGCTATTATATGGGTAATTGTATGATTTTAATTATTTTGTTTTGTATTTCAAAATATTTCTTCCTATACTCTAGCAAACAAGGTTTCCTCCCACCAATAAGCTTTAGATTTCTTATATTATTATAGTATGTATGTAATGCTTGGTGCATTACATACATAAAACATCAAAGTACACTATGGACTAAACCAAAGATAGCCTCTTGCCTCTTCCTTTGGCTTGTTTGATTATATTATGATTTTTTTGCTCCAAATCAATGATAACCTCAACTATTATTTCATCTTAATTTGGAAAATAAATGAGGCCTTTTTAAGATCATGTTAGATATTCTATATATGAGACGTCCTTTTATTCCTGTTTCCTTCTAGAATTCAAACTTGTGTGACCTCTATCAAGTTAGTGTGCAATTTTGAAAACCCAAAACAATTTCCTCCTTAATAATAAGCTTACGTAGATGCTACTCCATATAAATTCAAGGGGAGTTATACTTTTCATTAGTTGATGCGAGTTTCTTATGCCACATAATGACACTACTACAAGGGGGTGTTTTGAGACAATAATAGAGACAATACTTAACTAGATCAGCTCAAATAGAGACAATAAAAGGTGTACATTGAATCAAATATTGTCTCAAAGTAGGTGTCTCTAATATTGTCTCTAATTATTGTCTC
>JADAXU010000117.1:0-52500 GCA_018340775.1 Taxus wallichiana var. yunnanensis | reverse complement strand
TCACCTTATCACTTCCTTCAAAGTGGAAAGGGAAGAATTTTGTTTGGTCGATAGGTGTGAGAAGGCCTTCAAGACACTTAAGGAGTGTCTCACTACAACACCTAATCTTGCATCTTTTCGGATCCACAGGGTGATTTTTTCATTTGCACGGATGTTTCTTTACCAGGACTAGGAGGTGTGTTGATGTAGGAGGGTAGAGTAGTGGCTTTTGAGTCTCGCAAACTCAAATATTATGAGATTAATAATCCAACTCATGATCTTGAGCTCGCAGAAAGAGTGAAAGCACGCTTTGATCGACGGAGGAAATTTCTTCTTGGTCGAGATTTACACTCCTATTGATCACTTGAGTCTTCACACCTCTTCACGCAGTCCAATCTCAACGCTCACAACGGTGTTGGATGGAGTTTCTTTGTGAGTATGATATGGAGATAGAGCATGTGAAAGGAAAAGAAAATGTGGTGGTAGATGCTCTCAGCAGATGGAGACATGTGGCTATGGCCACCTCAGTGAGCACAGATTTGCAGAGTAGGATCCTTCAAAAATTCCTCTTGGGCAGACTTCTACATTGTATTTTGAGCAGAGATCGAGTCTCGTAGATCCCTCGAGGGTAAGTTTGATGGTTTTTACCTTGACAAAAATGGCCTTCTTAGGCAAAGAGGCTAGATTTATGTTCCTAGAGATGGAGGCTTGAGGCGGGACATTTTGACAGAGGCACATCGTGCACCCTATTCACCCACACCCGGGGTGAAGAAGATACACAACACCTTGAGACAATTGCATAATTGGAGAGGACTTCGTAGAGATGTGACCCGATTCATGTCATGATGTTTAGAGTGCCGAAATCAAGGCCAAGCATCAACATCAAGTTGGCCTTCTCTTTCCTCATGCTATACCGAATGGAAGTGGGACACCATTTCTATAAACTTCATTTTTGGGCTATCGATGTCGAGATATCAACACGATGTCATCATGGTCACGGTTGAAAAACTAACAAAACCGGCTCACTTTTCTCTGGTAAAGACCACTTATACAAATGCTAGTGTAGTGGCAGGGGTGTATCTTGATGAGATTCTCAAGTTACATGAGATTCCACAGAGATCATTAGTGACCGCGATCCTCTATACACTTCAATTTTTGGACTACCAATATGCAACATGCCCTGGACGAAGATCAATTTCAGCGCAACATATCACCCCGAGACAGGATGGACAGATGAGCGAGCGGTGAATCATATTTTAGATGACATGCTCAAGATGTATGTGATGGATCAACAATCTAGATGGGAGGAGTACCTATACTCGGTGGAGTTTGCCTACAATAATAGTTTTCAAAGTTCTATAGGCATGGCTCATTTTTAAGCTTTTTATGGTAGAGATTGCATAAGACACCTCTTTGTTGGGATAGGTTAGAGGAAAAGGTTTCTCTTGGACTAACTTTTTTCAGGACATGGAGTAGTAGGTGGTTTTGATCGCATGATATTGTAGGAGGCACATGATAGGCAAAATAAGTATGCAGTCAAAGATAGGACGAACCATAGTTTTGATGTGGGCATGAAGGTGTTCCTTCGTGTCGAGACCACACACAAGAGCCTTATCTGTTATGGGAAAGGTTCTAAGTTAACTCTTAGATTCATGGGTCTTTTTGAGATCTTGGGCGTATCGGGCCTTTAGCCTACCGTCTAGCATTGTCACCTAGCTTGTTTTATGTACATGATGTGTTTCATGTTCCATTCTTAGGAGACATGTCATGCAGATCATTCTCATGTGCTAGATTGACATCATTGTGGAGAGGTGCAGGATCAAGGGCAGGTGATGGTGGAGCACATTTGTATCCTTGATCACAGGACCTCGGGCCTTCGAGGCGAGAGGTTGATCGAGTCCAGTGCAATGCAACAAATATGATGAGACCGTAGCTACATGGGAGGATGCTACTTTACTACTACAGTTTTGTTTCCACATTTGTTCCAAGACTTCCAGGAGGAATTCGAGTCTAAGGGGAGGGGGATGTAGTGCCCACTTCCTTTGCACACCTTTTGATAATAATCATGATACCGCCGATTATATTATGGACTTGATTATGGACCTTATTATAATATAATGTTAGATGTTAGAACATGGATTATTGTTGACTTGATTAAGTTATGATGCATGATGATTATTAGAGACATTTTGGATATTGATGATGATATACTTGTTTGACATGGTTATATTATGGATGTTGTGTGGACTTGTGATATTTGGATATTGTGAGTAGACCTAGAAATGAAAATTATTGGATGATGATATAGTTGTTGATAAAACCATAAATGATATTGTTAAATTGCTTTGATGTTGTTGTGATTCATACATCTAAATGATTTTGGGAATTATATTTATATTATTTTAGATGTTCTGATATGGCCATGAGGCTGAAGGAGGTATTTGTGTTTTATAGGTTAAAATATCACAACAAACATTGGGGGATTGGAGACCAACCACATTAGAATTCTAGATGAATTCAACAAGGTCACCATGGAAACTAGTATTTGTTTGTGTGTGTTTGTGTGTGTTAGGGATTCCCATGGGGGATCACCTTTAATTATGACCAAGGGGTTTTATGTATTTTATTTTATTTTGGTCCCTTTGTTTATGTTTGCATGTGTTTATTTTGTGATGCTTTTACCCCTTTCATTAATTATTAAATGGTGTGTAAATTTTGTGAGTAATCATATTGTTAAAATAAATAAATCAAATATGTCATAAGAAGGTAATTAATGAGAGTTTTTGGCCATGATTTAAAGTGATATAAGTATGTGTAAGAGATATGTAAGTGATGTGTGAATTGAATTTTGAGTGTGAAACACTCCACCTTCTTGGAAATTCGAAATTGTCCTTGGAGGCTAATTTTGGAGGCTTGTGGGACAAGTTAAACTTGTCCCATACCTCTTAAATTTAATTACCAACCATACCTATGGTTGGAGGGTTGATTTTAGACTTTTATAATGCTTTTTGAGAAGGCAAATTGTAGGTTTTAATTGCACTTTTCTTACATGATTTAATTTCAGTCCTTTGGGGTGTGGGTTGGATTTGAGTGTGTAAGTAAACTATCATTTTATTCACCCACCTATTTATTATGCATTGGAGAATGAAGTTGACTTTTGGGGTTGGGGTTGAGGATGTGTGATGTGGCATCCTACATGGATCCACCTCATCCTCTTCCCTTCCCTCTTCTATAAAATTCGAATTCCTTTCCTTGTTTTGGGTTGCTTCACCTTGGAGACTTCATTCTTAGGCAAATTCTTTTGTTGTTTTGGAGCTCTTTCTTTGAAGAAGTTTTTCTTAGGAGAATATTCCATGCTTTTGCTTGGCTGATTTAGGATTGCTTGCATTGGGATAAAGCTTTTGTTTTGGAACTTGGAATAACTCCATCATGGAGAGGTCGAGCTTGGCTCTTAAAATGCTTCATTTTGTTTATGAAAATGTTAATGTGTGAATGTTTTGGCATGTTAGTGGCCTGTTGAGTAGATGGCCTAGGAATGGTGTAGGAGAAGACTATGGGGTTTATTTGTGGAGGCACAAGTGTGTTTTAGGGAGGTATAAGGGTGGAGGGAGTTGGGATTTGGGTTCCACCTTACAAATAAATAACTTTCATTTCTTTACTCGTTATGGGGTGCCATAAGAGGTTAGGGGGAGGCATAACGAATCGTGAGGAATAAGGGGTACTTTGGAGAGGCATAAGGAATGTCAAGGCTGTGATATACTATATTTTGGCGAGTTGTAATTTAGGTGGTGATACCCATTTCCCCATTGGGAGGTATAATTAGCATCCCCGTAGTTTCTTGCTCCTTTGGCTTGCTTGATAAAGCCTTAGTATTGTTTGTCATGCTTTAATGTAGTTGTAAACTACATTTTGTTTTGGATTGTGTTTTTATTGTGAAAATGTTGCTTGTGTGTTTGTGGAAGCCTGTTGTTGCCATGAGTTGGATCAAATATTTTATTCCATTATGGTTGGGGCTCAGGTTCCAATGAAGAAGGATGAATTCTCCTCTTCATTGGATGTCTTTGTTAGGTGGAGAGCGTTTCCTTTCCCCTACTCTTGTTGTGATCAAATTGGAAGAATGAGAAAAACACATGTTGCTACTCTGGAGGAAAAAGATAGTTGGACAGTCCCTTATTGAGATAAATTTTATTGTAACCTTTCCCACTTGAAGTGGATGAATTTGTAAATGTTTTTAATGGAAAGATGTTGTGTTGACTATGAAATTTGAAATATGAAATGTAAAAGAAGTACACTCTGTTTTTGTTTTTGGAAAAGAATGTGAAAGCATGAAACGTATTTTGTATGTTGTATTTGGAAATCAAATGGAAAGGAAGTTGTAAGAGGTTCATTTGAATTAATGAAAGTGGTTTTGTCTTGTTCATATGATATTAATTTCATTGAAGTCTGTGTTTATCATGCACTATGAAATCCCTATTTGGAAAGTGGAAAAAGTGAAACATGTGAGGAGAAAATGTATTATTCTATCTTGTTTATAACGTATGATTTTGGGAAAGAATAGAAACTACATTCTGTTGTAATGTTTGCTTGTAGGAAAGGAAACAAATTAAGACTAGCATAGAATGGATTCAATGTTGTATTTCATAGCAAAGAGATAGTTATATTCTCTGTTCGGAAATGTATAAACTTCTGTTAATTCATTGTATATGTTGCCAAATTCCACTATCAACTATTCAAAACAACCTTGTAATTGGATAAGAGGAAAATGAGATAATCAATTTGGTTTGATGAGATCAAGGTGACTCCCAAACAAAACCAAAACACTTAAGAAACTTTTAAAGAATCTCCCTAATCGAGCAAAAGCAAAACTGCAGACCTTTCTGTTGTGTAAGAACTTGTATTCTCGAAATTGCAACTCAATTAAACCAATTGAATCTTGAAAACCTTCTTAAATCCATCTAAAACAATTATCCATGTCCATTTGACATGTTGAGGAGAAAAGAAGATCAAATTGAATAAAATTTTATAAGTTAAAATTTACCATTTTACTTTTTAAAGTTTCGCAGATCATTTTTGCAAAATTGACCCCTTAAAATTTATCAATATTAAATATTAATGAATCCTATGCAAAGAGGACGCCGAGAGCTTTCTAGAAAGTCCTCATTTTCCCAAACCGAGCTCTCCATCAAAAGTTATGGAATTTTAAAGTTTTTCTTCACTTGGCATCAAAAAAAAATTGGGAAAACTTCCTCATGGGCCCGAATTTTTCCCTTAGGGCTTAAGAAGTTTTTGGGAAAATTTTCCAAAGTTTCCCGCCTCCCTACCGCCCACAAAGCAATTCAATATCATCACATGGCATCGTGAGGCATTGGCGGAGGCACATGTGAATGTTTCCCTCTTCGCCCTTTGGGGCCGTTAAACAAATTTTCTCCCCACCACCGCGCTTCCTCGCGTGGATTAAGAGGCGCCATGTGTCCCTTGCGGACTCACGGGTGGAAAGTGGGATTCTTTCTATGCACGGAAATTTTCCAAAATATTTCCCGCCACCCCGCTTTCCCACGTGGCTTAGGAGATGCAACGTGTCCCTCGTGGACTCGCGGTGTGTAACGGCGGCATTTTACCTCTTGGAAAACCTTCTAAAAGCCTTCCACGGCCCCGCCTACTCCTCCGGGAAATTTTTCTCCCGTGGTCTTTAGACCTACCCATTGGGAAAATTTTCTCCCTGCCCGCCGACCCGCCCTTAGGAAAATTTTCTCCCCTAGGCTGCGAGGCCCGCTCTTGGGGAAAATTTTCACGCCAAGGCCCGCCGGCCCATAACTCGAAATATATGAGGAGTTAGGAGGAATTCGTTATATCAATGGAAAGGTGAGGAAATTTCATATCCAATGGGAATGTTTTAGGAAAATTTGAATGCGTTAATTTTCAAAAAAATCAATTTGAGTCTCAATCCTCGTTAGAGAATGGGCATGGTGAGGATTTACCCTATGAACCTAATTGAACCTTCTAACCTAAATTTTGGGACCTCAGTGACCTCTAATAATTGTGAATAAAATAAAATTATGTTCTATTGGATTAGAGTTGTTCGAATTTGTTCGTGACAACCTGTTTCCTCAGTAACCCGTTGTAAACTCTCTTAAACAAAAAAATTATTCCATAATTTTTTTCGACTAACCCTAGGTTGTTGTTGGGTCTCAAGTGGGTTTTTTCACAGGGAATCACGAGTGGAAGAATTGTGAGTTTCCATGTCTGATTTTTTTATGAGCGATTCATATTCAACATCCATTGCTTGCCTCCAATCTACTGCATAAATACTTTTAAGTGCTTCTTGAACACTGAGTGGTTCATCAACCTCTACACTAAGTGCATATGATTCAGATGCCTTTTGAGTGAGTTTCCGTAGTCTTGTTGATCTACGAAGTTGTTGCTCTCCTTGTGCATATCCTATAGGTTGTGTGGATGCAACTTGTAATGGTCTTGCTTAGAGTAAAATTCTCATGCTCGATTCTTCATCGATACGAGATCATAAGGCCTTATTTCTGAATCCTTAGCATTTTCCATCTCTCTGCTTGATTTGTGCAAAACTAAATTTTCGTCAAAAATGACGTATCTTTTGACTAGAATATCATGTGTTAAAGGATCATAAATTTGACATCCCTTTGAATTCAGATGATCAGCGTATCTAACCATTATACACTTCTTGATTTTTTCATCTAGCTTCTTTCTTTCTTCATCTTGTATATGTGCATATTTTATGCAACCAAAAATTCTTAAATCATCGACACTTGGCTTGCTTCCATGCCATGCCT
This sequence comes from Taxus wallichiana var. yunnanensis, assembly GCA_018340775.1. Classification (NCBI taxonomy): domain Eukaryota; kingdom Viridiplantae; phylum Streptophyta; class Pinopsida; order Cupressales; family Taxaceae; genus Taxus; species Taxus wallichiana. The sequence continues at coordinate 45,718 of JADAXU010000117.1, read as the reverse complement.
CATAAGGTGTATTCTTATGCAATGTAGTAGTTGAAACCTATTTGGCATATATCTTTGACCGAGACCGCTTCAGCCCAAAAAAACATTAAATAACCCACTACTCTTAAGCATGCATCTAGCACTTTCAACAAGAGTCCTATTCCTTATTTCAACGACACCATTCTGTTGTGGTGAATAAGGAACAATATACTCAAGTTTGATACCTTCTTTTGCACATAAACTTTTGAAAGAATTTGAGGTATATTCACCCCCATTATCACATCTAAGTCATTTCAAAGGTTTTCCTGACTTCTTCTCACCAAATGCTTTAAAAATATTAAACATTTCTAATGCACATGATTTATTTTTGATAAAATAAACAAAGGTCATTCTAGAGGAATCGTCAATAAAGGTAATAAAATACCTTGCCCCGTTGTGTGACATTGTTTGCATTGCACATGCAAATATCTAAATGCACAAGTTCCATTTTCTCCTTAGCTCGTGTTGCTCCTTTCTTTGGGAAGGGGAATCTATGTTGCTTTCCTAAACAACAACCTTCACACACTCCCAACTCAACCGGTAGATGCAAATTAAAATCTTCCACAAGTTGCTCTAATTTTAATATTCGAAGCGAGTGAGTATTTGCATGTTCGAATCTATAATGCTAAAGAACTGAATCATAAATTTCATTATTTGTTGTTAACGTTACTACATCAGAATCACAGCACATAACTTGTACAAATTGCCATCTCTCGATTCCTTTAAAGCAACAATTACTCCTTCAACATCCTTTAGGACACATTCCTTGTTGTCAAACTATGCAATTATGCCAAAGATCGGTAATCTTGCTCACCGATAAAAGACTTTTTACTAGAGAAGGTACATACCATATGTTCGTGGATTTTCTTGTATCCACCATCCGGCATTTTGCAATGGAATATCCCCTATTTTGATCATCTCAAATTTGCTATCATCTCCAAGATTGATAGTCTTACTTTTGGGTGCTTCAGATATGCCATAAACAAACTTCTCTCGGATGTTTGTTATTACAATCATGAGAGGTTAGAGGATGAGTCTAGTGAACCATCGCTAGATGATCATCCCATTTTGAGAGAGTTTACGGATGTCTTTCCAAGGGAGCTACCGAGTTACCACCCCACATGAGATTGATTTTCATATAGATCTGGTTCCGGGAGCAGAGCCTATCTCACGAGCACCTTATCGGATGACAACACCAGAGCTCTGTGAGCTCAAGTTGCAGCTTGAGGGCCTTTTGGAGAAAGGACTTATCTGCCCTAGTGTATCCCCTTGGGGTGCAATGGTGATTTTGTAAAGAAGAAGGATGGATCCTCAGCCAGGTTGTGTATTGATTACCGCTTGTTCAATAAGGTAACGATCAAGAATCGTTATCCCCTTCCTGCATTGATGATTTGTTTGATCGGATGAAGGGACCCACAAATTTCTCTATGATAGACCTTAAGTCAAGTTACCATCGCTTAGGATTTCGGAGGCGGACATTCATAAGACCGCCTTCTATATGAGATATGGGCACTTTATGAGTTCACATTGGTGCCTTTTAGTTTGATGAATGCCCCTTGAGTTGTTTATGAGTTTGATGAATGGGGTATTTAGGACCTTCTTAGATCGCTTCATGATCATATTATTTGATAACATTTTGATTTACTCACGTACGCATGAGGAACACAAGGGGCACCTTCGCTGTGTTCTTCAGGTGTCTCAGAGAGCATAGGCTTTACGGGAACTTGGAGAAGTGTGAATTCTTTCGGATGGAGGTGTAGTATTTGGGTCATATCATTTCGGGGGAAGGTATCATCATGTTAGGTTGTGGAGCCTGTTTTCATGTGTGAAAGTGTTGAAGACTGTACATTAAAATTACCGTACACTTTTCATGTATCCTCGGGGTTTGGGAATATGCACCAAAGTTTTTAGGCGTAAATTTTTTTGCCTCGAAAAATACACCCTGACATATCTGGGAAACATGCTCTTCTCATATGGGTGAGTTTTTGACCCATAGGTTTACGGATGACAGTTTTTCCCATGGTTTTGATACCCACGGTTTTGTAAAACTACTTAAGTAGTTGTCTATTTATATGGTTTTATGCATATAATAGAGGTATGAAAAACATTGCAGATGTGTTTTGAATTCAGTCATGAATTTTCAGATATATTTTGTTGAGCATAGCTCCAAATAGATTTGGGTATTGTATTAAGAGAGTGGTGGCTTGTAATAAAATCTGAGCAAGTGATTCTTGGTGGACGTAGCCCAAATTGGGTGAACCACGTTAAATATTGTCTCCTTGTGTTGTGTTATTTTATTCTACAATTTTATTTCAGATTTGTAATAATTTCTGCATATTAGTTTCTACTGTTGCGATTCTGTGAGGGATTATTCCACATATTTTATCTCTTATTTCCTAACACATCGTCAATCCTTCCAAGACTAGAGCCATTATGGATTGACTAGCACCCACTATCTTGACTGGTGCAGGTGCACACTTCATGGGATTAGCAAAGAGTTACTATAGGAGATTTGTTCAGATTTCTCTCGATTGTGCACCTTATCACTTCCTTCAGCGGAAAGGGAAGAAGTTTGTTTGGTCAGACAAGTTTGAGCAGGCCTTCAAGACACTTAAGGAGTGTCTCACTACAACACCTAATCTTGCAATGCCGGATCCACAGGGTGAGTTTTTCATTTGCATGGATGCTTCTTTAGCAAGACTTGGAGGTGTGTTGATGTAGGAGGGCAGAGTAGTGGCTTTTGAGTCTCGCAAACTCAAATATTATGAGATTAATTATCCAACTCATGATCTTGAGCTCGCAGAGTTTAACAAGCTTTGGTTCGATGGAGGAACTTTCTTCTTGGTCAGAGATTTACACTCCGGACAGATCACTTGATTCTTCGTCACCTCTTCACGCAGCCCAATCTCAACGCTCACAACGATGTTGGCTGGAGTTGCTTTGTGAGTATGATATGGAGATTGAGCATGTGAAAGGAAAAGAAAATGTGGTGGCAGATGCTCTCAGCAGATGGAGACATGTGACTATGGCCACCTCAGTGAGCATAGATTTGCAGAGTAGGATCCTTCAAAAATTCCTCTTGACAGCTTCTACATTGTATTTTGAGCAGAGATCGAGTCTCGAGACCCCTCGAGGGTAAGTTTGATGGTTTTTACCTTGACAAAAATGGCCTTCTTAGGCAAAGAGGCTAGATTTATGTTCCTAGAGATGGAGGCTTGAGGCGGGACATTTTGACAGAGGCACATCGTGCACCTATTCACCCACCTCGGGGTGAAGAAGATACACAACACCTTGAGACAATTGTATAATTGGAGAGGAATTCGTAAAGATGTGGTCTAGTTCGTGTCATGATTTTTAGAGTGCCAAAAAGTGAAGGCCGAGCATCAGCATCCGGTTGGCCTTCTCTTTCCTCATGCTATACCGAATGGAAGTGGGACACCATTTCTATAAAATTCATTGTTGGGCTATCGATGTCGAGATATCAACACGATGTCATCATGGTCACGGTTGACAAACTAACAAAAGTGGCTCACTTTTCTCCGGTGAAGACCACTTATATAGCTAGTGCAGTGGCACAGGTGTATCTTGATGAGATTGTCAAGTTGTACGGATTCCGCAGAAGATCATTAGTGACCGCGATCCTCCCAGTACACTTCCCATTTTGGACTACCATGCAACATGCCCTCGGGACGAAGATCAATTTCAACACAACATATCACCCTGAGATAGATGGACAGACTGAGTGGGTGAATCATATTTTAGAGGACATGCTCAAGATGTATGTGATGGATCAGCAATCTAGATGGGAGGAGTACCTATACTTGGTGGAGTTTGCCTACAATAATAGTTTTCAAAGTTCTATAGGCATGGCTCATTTTCAAGATTTTTATGGTAGAGAGTGCAAGACACCTCTTAGTTGGGATAGGTTAGAGGACAAGGTTTCTCTTGGACTAACTTTGTTGCAGGACATGGAGTAGCAGTGGTTTTGATCGAGACATATATATCAGGAGGCACATGATAGGCAAAAGAAGTATGCAGATCAATAGATAGACGAACCGTAGTTTTGATGTGGGCATGCAGGTGTTCCTTCGTGTCGTGCCACATAAGATCCCTATCTGTTATGGGAAAGGTTCTAAGTTAACTCTTAGATTCATAGGTATTTTTGAGATCTTGGAGTGTATCGGGCCTTTAGCCTACCGTCTAGCATTGTCATGAGTTGGATCAAATATTTTATTCCATTATGGTTGGGGCTCGGGGGCGATGAAGAAGGATGAATTCTCCTCTTCATTGGATGTCTTGGTTGGTGGAGAGCGTTGCCTTTACCCTACTCTTGTTGTGATCAAATTGGAAGAATGAGGAAAAACACATGTTCTTGTGCCGGAGCGTGGAAAAGATAGTTGGACAGTCCCTTGTTGAGATAAATTTTTATTGTAACCTTTCCCACTTGAAGTGGATGAAATTGTAAATTTTTTTAATGGAAAGAAGTTGTGTTGACTATGAAATTTGAAATATGAAATGTAAAATAAGTACACCCTGTGTTTTGTTTTTGGAAAGAATGTGAAAGCATGAAACGTATTTTGTATGTTGTATTTGGAAATCAAATGGAAAGGAAGTTGTAAGAGGTTCATTTGAATTAATGAAAGTGGTTTTGTCTTGTTCATATGATATTAATTTCATTGGAAGTCGGTGTTTATCATGCACTATGAAATCCCTATTTGGAAAGTGGAAAAAAGTGAAACATGTGAGGAGAAAATGTATTATTCTATCTTGTTTATAATGTATGATTTTGGGAAAGAATAGAAACTACATTCTTTGTAATGTTTGTTTGCGGGAAAGGAAAAAATTAAGACTAGCATAGAATGGATTCAATGTTGTATTTCATAGCAAAGAGATAGTTATATTCTTTGTTACGAAATGTATAAACTTCTTAATTCATTGTATACGTTGCCAAATTCCACTATCAACCTTGCTCAAAACAATCATGCAATTAGATAAGAGGAAAATGAGATAATTAATTTGGTTTGACGAGATCAAGGTGACCCCAAACAAAACCAAAACACTTAAGAAACTTTTAAAGAACCTCCCTAATCGAGCAAAAGCAAAACTGCAGACCTTTTTGTTGTGCAAGAACTTGTATTCTCAAAATTGCAACTCAATTAAACCAATTAAATATTGAAAACCTTCTTAAATCCATCTAAGTACAATTATCCATGTCCATTTGACATGTTGAGGGAGAAATAAGATCAAATTGAATAAAATTTTATAAGTTAAAATTTACCATTTTACTTTTTAAAGTCTACAGATCATTTTTTGCAAAATTGACCCCTTAAAATTTTTCAATATTAAATATTAATGAATCCTATGCAAAGAGGACATCGAGAGCTTTCTAGAAAGTCCTCATTTTCCCAAAACCGAGCTCTCCATCAAAAGTTAAGGCCTTTTAAACTTTTTCTTCACTTGGCATAAAAAAATTGGGAAAAACTTCCTTAGCGGGCCCGAATTTTTCACTTAGGGCTTAAGAATTTTTTTGGGAAAATTTTCCAAAGTTTCCCCACCTCCTGCCACCAACCAATCAAGATCTGTCACATGGCATTGCAGTAAGGCATTGGCGGAGGCACAGTGAATGTTGCCCTCTTCGCCCTTTGGGGGCGTTAAACAAATTTTCTCCCCCACCACCCCGCTTTCCTCGGTGGATTAAGAGGCGCCATGTGTCCCTTGCGGACTCGTGGGTGCAAAGTGGGATTCTTGCTACATGCAGAAATTTTCCAAAATATTTCCCACCACCCCGTTTTCCCACGTGGCTTAGGAGATGCCATGTGTCCCTCGTGGACTCGCGGGTGTAAAGGCGGCATTTTACCCCACGCGGAAACCTTCTAAAGCCTTCCACGACGCGCCTACTCCTCCGGGGAAATTTTTCTCCCGTGGTCTCCAGTAGACCTACCCATTGGGAAAAATTTCTCCCAGCGGCATGAGACACTCGCTCATTGGAAAAATTTTCTCCCCGCTCGCCCGCCGACCCGCCCTTGGGGAAAATTTTCTCCCCTAGACCCGTAGGCCCGCCGACCCATAACTCGAAATATATGAGGAGTTAGGAGGACTTCGTTATATCAATGGAAAGGTGAGGAAATTTTGTATCCAACGGGAATGTTTTAGGAAAATTTGAATGCGTTAATTTTCAAAAAATCAATTTGAGTTTGTAAGCTTCATTAGAGAATGGGCATGGTGAGGATTTACCCTCACGAACCTAATTGAACCTTCTAACCTAAATTTTGGGACCTTGTGACCTCTAATAATTGTGAATAAAAGAAAATTATGTTCTAGTGGATTAGAGTTGTTACGGAACTTGTTCGTGACAACTGTTTCCTTGTAACCTAGTTGTAAACTCTCTTAAAAAAAAAAATTATTCCATAATTTTCCCGACTAACCCTAGGTTGTTGTTGGGTCTCAAGTGGGTTGTTTCACAGGGAATCACAGGTGGAAGAATTGTGAGTTTCCATGTCTGATTTTTTATGAAAGATTCATATTCAACATCCATTACTTGCCTCCATCTCACGCATAAATACTTTGAAGTGCTTCTTGAACACTTGAGCAGTTCATCAACCTCTACATTAAGTGCATATGATTCGGATGCCTTTTGAGTGGGTTTCCGTAGTCTTGTTGATCTACGGTTGTTTCTCTACTTGTGCATATCCTATAGGTTGGGTGGCTGCAACTTCTAATGGTATTGCTAGATTAAAATTCTCATGCTCGATTCTTCATCGATCCGAGATCATAAGGCCTTATTTCAAATCCTTAGCATTTTCCATCTCTACTGATTTGTGCAAAACTAAATTTTCGTCAAAAATGACGTCTCTTCTGACTAGAATCTCATGTGTTAAAGGATCATAAATTTGACATCCCTTTGAATTCAGATCTGTTTCAACCATTATACACTTCTTGATATTTTCATCTAGCTTCTTTCTTTCTTCATCTTGTATATGTGCATATTTTATGCAACCAAAAATTCTTAAATCATTGACACTTGGCTTGCTTCCATGCCATGCCTCATAAGGTGTATTATTATGCAATGTAGTAGTTGGAAACCTATTTGGTATATATGCTTTTGGAGACCGCTTAGCCCAAAAAAACATTAGATAACCCACTACTCTTAAGCATGCATTTAACACTTTCAACAAGAGTCCTATTCCTTCTTTTAGTGACACCATTCTATTGTGGTGAATAAGGAACAATATACTCAAGTTTGATACCTTCTTTTGCACATAAAATTTTGAAAGCATTTGAGGTATATTCACCCCCATTATCACATCTAAGTCATTTCAAAGGTTTTCCTGACTGCTTCTCACCAAATGCTTTAAAAATCTTAAACATCTCTAATGCACATGATTTATTTTTGATAAAATAAACAAAGGTCATTCTAGAGGAATCATCAATAAAGGTAATAAAATACCTTGCCCCATTGTGTGACATTGTTTGCATTGCACCGCAAATATCTGAATGTACAAGTTCCATTTTCTCCTTAGCTCGTGTTGCTCCTTTCTTTGGGAAGGGGAATCTATGTTGCTTTCCTAAACAACAACCTTCACACACTCCCAACTCAACTGGTAGATGCAAATTAAAATCTTCCACAAGCTGCTCTAATTTTAATATTCGAAGTGAGTGAGGATTTGCATGTCCGAATCTATGATGCCAAAGAACTGAATCAGATATTTCATTATTTGTTGTTGTTAACACTACATCAGGTACTGCTGCACATAACTTGTACAGATTGCCATCTCTGATTCCCTTAGCAACAATTACTCCTTCAACATCCTTTAGGACACATTCCTTGTTGTCAAACTATGCAATTATGCCAGCATCGGTAATCTTGCTCACTGATAAAAGACTTTTTACTAGAGTAGGTACATACCATACGTTCTGGATTTTCTTGTATCCACCATCCGGCATTTGCAATGGAATATCTCCAATTCCGATCATCTCACATTTGCTATCATCTCCAAGATTGACAGTCTTACTTTTGGGTGCTTTTGTATATGCCATAAACCAACTTCTCTCAGGTGTCATATGTTGAGTTGCTCCTGAATCTAAATACCAACAATTTGAAACATCAGAACTTGGGGTTGTGACAACTGAAAACAATTTTCTTGGTCATTGCTTGAGGTCATGTTAGCTTCAGCAACCTTCCTTTTCTTTACCTCTTCTACCCATGCTAACCACTTTCGACATTGTTTCTTAAAATTCCCAGGAGCTCCACAATGAAAGCAATTTCCCTTATTTTTCTCCTCCTTTGTGTCTTTACCATTCTTTGAGACATTGGACTGGGAGGGATGGGATTTGTTGTCACTCTTCCTTTTTTCTTTGCCCTTATATCCTATTGAAAATAGTGTTGTAGGATTCTCATCATTCAGGCCCCCATCCTTCCTTCTGATTTCTTCTTGAAGTAGTGCTACTATTACTTTTGTCAAATCCAAATTAGCTTGGGTGCTTAGTGCTACTACCAGTCCAGAATAGGATTCTGGACAAACTCCCAAGAAGTGACATAACAACATCTTCTTCTGCAATCACTGATCCACATGCTGCCAATTGATTTTTGAGAGATTTAAACTGATTTGTGAAATCTGATATCTTTGTGTTTCCTGCATCTTTAACTGAAAAAATCTTCTTCTAAGATATAATCTTGTGCTAACATCATTTGATTCATATAACTTGATTAATTGATCCCAAGCTTCCTTTGCTGATTTTGCCTCACTTACATGTAAAAGCACATTATCACTCAAACTTAAAAGTATACAGGAACGAGCCCTACCTTCCTTTGACTCCCACTTACTGATCATATCTGCATCCTGGGTGGGTTTAGTCTTAGTCCCTTCAACTATATTGAGTAGATCCTTGTTCAACAAAAACATCTTCATTCTGAGCTTCCAGATATTAAATTGTTCTACCATCTGGTGAGGATATCTTGCAACAAATGTGGCCATCTCTCTGTCTTAAACTTCTGATACTTCTCTGCAGCAACACTTCACCAACACTGCTCTGATACCATGACAAATATTAGCACTCTTAAGCAGAACACATAAATGCAACTGCAGTTTTGATCTATTTCTTATTCTTATTTCTTGCTCTGCTAAATCAGAGAATACAATATTTATAGAATAACAGTAAACAAAGTCTTATTCAAACTCAAACTCAAACTACCCTATCTCTACTCTTCATCCTACAGATGGACAACATTGCCAGCACGTACACATATCATCTAATGTGCTATCAAATACAAAACAACTTCCCTAAATGCTAGCTACAGAATCCTAAATGCTAACTACAGAATCCCTAAATAATTTATGCATGCTAACAAGGCGTCCCTTAGGGCGCATGGTCCCATGGAGTGGGGTTGCATAAAAATCTCAGCGGGTCTTTGTTGAGCGAATTTAGGAGCATATTAGCTATTTTTGGGTCCCATGGTTATAATTTTTTTATTAACATTTTCCGTTGAGAAATAATAGGAACCCATAGCAGTTTTATGGTCCCATGGACTTTCCTATGTGAAGTTGAATATTGCTCGATTTATACATGACTTTATCATGAGAAAATAAAAAAATGGAATTTAATTGAATAGCTTGTGAATTTATACTTTCATAGTATTGGATCTGACAGAAATTCATTTTTAGGAGAAATTTGCTCTAATATTGATCTGACAGAAATTCATTTTCAGAGCAAGATCATGTTTTCAACAATACGAAAATTGAATATCGTTCTTCTCAAATTTCTCCATAAACAAGTTAGCAACAATTGAGGGAGAGAGAAGATCCCATTTTCATGCCTTCCTCTTGTTCGTAAATTTCACCTGAAATGAAAATAGATGGACCGAAGGAAGAATACGACTAAATTTGTTGTCCCACTATATGTTACCTCGACAACTTTTTTTTCCTCGTCTACCAGATTTTTGTGAAGAGGAAACAACGTAAAACTTTACCATAATGTATTTTTAATCCAATTTAATGTCAACGCCATATTTACAAAATCATATGAATCCTTGATGAAGGAGTGTCGCTCTACTAGTGGTTTCAATTTTTCAAACAAGTAACTAGCCGATTCGTAGGTAGGAGAATAAATTGTGTTTATGATAGATCCGATGGGATATCAAATTTGTGAATTTTGGGAAAAACATAGATCCGGGGCATGATGGGGTCTTTGGGAACCGGCTTTCTTTTTACTTTTTGCTTAGTGAAGAACTATTAATCAATTTTGTGACCTGAAAATTGTTGAAAATATAAAAAACTTTCGAATATTTAAGTGCACAGTACATTGATTATTACTGTAGATACATTTCAAAATTTGCAATTCTTCTCCAACATGTGCAGGGTACATTATCATTCACCAACATTTACTCAAAAATATTGAAGTCATTTGCAACAAATGTGGCTTGCCATTAGAAAGCTTTCAAGTTGTACAAGGAAACCTCTTTTCAATGCCTCCATTGCCAACAATAATGTCCATATATTTATAAACACCAAATGAGGTGCTTGTTGGAGGTGTGTGTTACAAAAATAAAGAGCACATTTACAAAGTACCATGGAAGAATGAACATAATAGAGATTGCACATTACATAGAATTAGATAGCTATAACTTTCTTAGTATAACGGAGCTTAGATACAATAGTTGTGGCACGAAGAGATTACAACAAAATGAAAAATCCATTCCTTGACCTTCATCATGATAAACACATTAATTAGAAACATGTTATTTGAATTTTACATCCCTGGCTTGAATTGAGCATACATATAATATGAAATCATAATGACTAAAACAAAACACCTTTCTCATTCTATGTTCCTTACATGTCCACATTATTGGCATTGCCATTAAAAATTCCATTAAGGTTGCTCGAGCAAGTGTAGCATCTGGATCACCCACTTCAATGGTTGGTATATTATTTTCATGTTAAAAAAAACATCATCACATGCATCGTGTCATCTTTGCAACCATTAGCACCATATTATGTAGTATGCAACAAACAAGAATGGTCTTGGGCAACATTTCCAAATTTGGGTGCCACATTCTGGATTCTAGAATCCGCCATAACTGCTTTAGCCTTCCAAATGCGCACTCGACAACAATGCGTGTGGATGACAACTTAAAATTAAATTCTCTTTGAGTAGTAGTTACAAATCCACTGAAAGACGTGATTAACCATGGTAATAGTGGATATCCACCATCGCCAATAATGTACTCCCTCATGTTTACTAAGCCAATAGGAACTGGAAGACCATTTAATCTCTCTCCTCCTTCACACATTCTATAAAAAGCTGAATTACGAAGAAGTCTAGAATCATTTACAGAACCTGGCCATCCAGTAAACACATCCATGAAATGCATATTGCTATCAACAATCACTTGTAATGCCATACTATAATTGTGATCTCGATCATACCAATCAGATGAACACTCGTTAGGAGGAAGTCGGATTGGAATGTGAGTTACATCTATAGCCCCACAACAATTTGGAAAACCTCGTTTTCTATGAAATCCTTCTTTTACTTGCCCCAATGCCATATGCTCACTTGGCCACTGAATATTACTTCAAACCTAGTGTACATGACATTTATGAACTTATTTACAGTTCTCACTATGGTTGACTTTCCACAACCAAACAATTCACTAATGTTAACCATTGTCATTCCAGATGACAATCTTAACATTCCCATGGCCACTTCTTTTTCAACTGAAAGACCCTTGCCTTTTATAGAAGTGACAAATAAAAGGGTATTTCACCTTGTTTAAGGTCGTCATTCAATAGTTGACAAATATTTTGAAATAACATGTAAGGTATCCTAAAAATGTTACGGAAACGTTGATCATCACATCTTACTTCAAAAATATAGTGGTTCCACCAGTGTATAGAACGTGGTTTGATATACCACTCACCTTGTATCCTTCCTTCCCATTCAAAAGGAGATAAATCTGCATCAAGGATTTGACTTTGTTGTCCAAAAATGAAAGCAATAACCTCCATTTCCATGTCATCTGCATCCATGTCATCTATCTTACGCTTCTTGAAAATGCGTTGCATATTTGTTGAATCTTGAAGATCATTCCATATTTAATGCTAATTGGACAATAATTGATGCATTTGAAAAGAATTTCATTTTTTCTATTGAAGTAGGATTCATTGTATGTAAATGGATAAATGTAAACATTGTTCTCCTCCCTTCAAAAAAGCATACAAAAGAATGCACCATTAAAATATATCAAATAAAAAATGATGATACAACTGACAAATAGAAAGTTGAAGGCTTATAATTAAATTAAATTGCAAGTATTGAAATACCATTGGATTTTAAATGTTACAAGATTATAACATTTGGATGTTGAAACAAGATAGTTTTATTTTTCATAATTAGCAAGTATAACAAACAATTTTCAAATACTTCTTTATTAATGTACTTATTTCAATCTCATAACAAGTATCTAGAAAATCCACTAAAGAGCAAAAAACAACAACAATATAACAACATTTGGATGTTGAAACAAGATGGTTTTATTTTTCATAATTTGCAAGTAAAACAAACAATTTTCAAATACATCTTTATTAATATACTTATTTCAGTCTCATAACAAGTAACTAGAAGATCCACTAAAGAGCAAAAAATGACAACAATATAATCCAAGTATGTGATTTAAATATTTATTTGTCACTTACGAAATGACTCTGTCATCTTCAACATTGCATCTCCATAGCATTCATAGCTTTGAAACCATGTTCATTTGCACATTAATTTTTTTCTCCTCTATTTTGAAACAGTCTTTCCTCATTCTTATCTTCCCTTTCACAATCTATTTCATGGCATTTCATACGCCCCTCTTCAACCATCTAAAATGCAGAAATCACTAACTTGTTGCTTTCAACAATGTTGTTTTTAATACTTGTCATTTTGTTGCTTGTTTTCCATTTTTACTGTTGAAAGTTTTTCCTTTTCCTTTCTAGTATTCAACGAGCTTTCACCAGTCATCATGGGTATCTCACACTCTTTCAAAGGGGCTCATTTTCTAATTGGAGAACATCCACCCTTGAATGAATGCATATTGTGTGTCAAGTATCAATTGATATTTTACCAGGATTGATAGCTCTATCATTACCAAAGCTAATATCCATGGCATCAAAGAGTTCCATGGAAAAGTTTGCTGGAAGTTTCTTTTCAGCTCTCTCTCGACCTGTCATACTCCAATAACTATCATGCCTAGAAGGTATATGTGCTTCATAGTCTCTTACTCTTTTGTAATCAAGTAACACATGCTCCCACCGATCTCGACATTGACTCGTTGTGCGGAGGAGCCCATGAGTACAACAATAATCTTCCACAATTCTCCATTTCTCATTTGTTGTTATAGTTCTTTTCATTGTTCCGCCGTTGAGTTGGGTGTCTCTCTCAATACGCTTTGCTTCAATAAGGAAAACAATGTCTGCGATGCTCCAACGAGCCCTGCCCTTTTGTGCAGGAGGAACTGAAGGTTGATTTCCTTGGCTATGTGGCTCTTTGGTTGACATTTTGTCATGATTTGAGGGGATTAAGCCTTAGGAAAACTAGGCAGTTGCCTAGGGCACCAACAATCAGGGGGCACCTAAATCTAAAAATTTCTTTTTGTTGGTTAATTTTAGAACTTAACTTTAAAATAATTATTCTGAAAACTTAATATTGATCAACCCATTTATAGATATTATTTTATAATAACATAAATTTCATGCATACACATTAAAAAAATTTGTAATATTTTTGCAAGTAAAAGAAAATATCACATATTTATAAGCACATATGATTTTTTTGGTATTATTACCCATTCTCTGATGTAGCTCTAGATTATGTAGGTGTGTAATTTGTTCTACAAAAAGGTTAATGCATTTTTTATAATGTTGCTAGTGTATCTAGTAGAGGTGAGTATAATTAAAGGAAAAAAGTATTTGATTTTCTATTCTTAATTTTTTTGGGAATTTTTTTATTATTTTGTTATGGAGGAATCCATAGGCCTGAGTCCAAATATGACTCTTCACAAAACCATGGGAGCTACATAAACATTTTTGTTTCTTTGCAAAAAAATGGTGCTTTATTTCAAGATAGAGTTCTTGTCACCTACTTGATATGGCTAAATCAGACTTGTAAGAAGCCTTGTATAAAATATTGTATTTTTTGCATTCTGAGCATCTCCTACGACTAATGTTTTCCATCCACAGAATATTTTTCATCCTTCCGTGATAATTTAATAATATATTTTTATTATTATTTTATTATGACCATGATGTAAATTTAAAAATACAAAAATATAGACATATTTTATTTATTTACTTTATGGAAAAAAATATTAAATAAATTTTTAAGGGCGCCCACTCAAACTATTGCCTAGGGCGCTCCTGACCTTTAATTCGGCGTTGGTCATGATGAAGAGGGGAATCATTGATATGTTCCAAGTGAATACCATTTGTAGGTATGTTTACTTCGTCAATTATCTTTTCTGTATTTGGAACATAAGTAGGAATGATTACTTCTTCATTGCTCATTTGTGTACTTGGCACGAGTAAGGGTAATCATCATCTATAGAATATATATCATCATCTGTTATGTCATTTTGTGAAAGCATTGTAGTGAACCTCCTAAAACCACCCTTTACTAGATTTGGACGATATAATGATTTATCCATGACAACAAAGAACAAAAAAACCTTCGCTGAAACCTGCAATATAAAATATACAATCAAATATTTAAATACACATAGATGTAGAAAAAACTATAATATTTTGTTAAGGCTACGGAACCCATACTAGTTGCCATCTTCTTTGTAAACAAAACATTCCTCCTTTAAGATAAATTTGAGACTACATATTCAATGAAGGGGGAGATTAAAATGATTGCAGATGGATGGAGCATAAATTAACACGCATCTACACATGATTTCTTAGACATTTGATTCGGGGTGGTATGACACTGAGAGAAGATTAAGAAGAGGGTTATTAATTATAGACAGAAAGCTACTTTATCCACTTTGTGCTTTGAAGATATTTTGATATAGGAAGGGATGTTTACGGCAGAGAACTTGTTTACTTTGTAAATAGGAAATGTCGTTTCCATCTCTTGAGGCAAAGGAACATACATAAGTGGTCCCTAAGTGGTCCCTAGAAGAACTACATGTTTTCAATTTTTGTGCCTCCTTAGCTAGTGTGTAAAGGACTCGAGAAAATATATCTTCACAATGTTATCAAAAATAACATTCCCCATTGCCATAAGTTTCTGCATTCCTATTAAAAAATTCCACTCCCAAAGACAAATTCCACAAGAGTCTATTTGCTACCAGCTGAAGTGTACACTATACTAATATACAGTAACACAACATTATAGATATGATCTAAATTCATGTCACCTCAATAACATGAGTCTACATATTAAAAATAGAATGCACTTAATATACAATTAAATTGATTTTTCATATTGAAATAAACTTTCATAATCCATTTACCTGTTCAGAAATAGTAAATATACAATTAAAATTTTAGTTTGACCACTGCTGCATGAAACGTTAGCATAAGTCCTATATTTATATGAAACAACAAATGAAGAATACTTTCACAAAATAAACTAAAGTAAACTCCACATATCATCTATATATAAGCCAAATCATCTATATATTACTCATATCACATATTCTTAAAATGCAAAAATATCAATAAAAATCAGACCAATTCACTAAAATCATCACTAGAAGCGTAAGGCAGATTCTTACAACCTTGAAATCATCACTAGAAGCGTAAGGCAGATTCTTAAAACCTTGAAATCATCACTAGAAGCATAACGCAGATTCTTAAGACCTTGATTTACATATTAAAAGAGACCAATTCATTTCCCAACGCAAGGCAAAACATCTTCCAGCAATTCCATAAATATTACTTGCAAGACTTTCAAGCAATAAAAATGAGAAACATGATTATCATTTACTAACTGGGCATGAGAATCTTAAAACAACCTTAAACTAGGAATATATTAAGACAGAATTCAACTTTAAAATATCAAAAACGTAAATGCATCTAAAAGTTTCTGAATAAAGATGTAATCCTCCAATAAGAACAACTTCATGGACAATGCTCTTGTCCATCTTGGCATCCCTCAAACACTTCTCAACAGGCTCCATACATTTCCTGAAGAGATCCATGTTAAGCTCCTCAAACCTAGCCCTTGTAATCGTAGAGTAGAAGTCAATACCTTCATACAATGAATCAATTTCAATGGTGGTCTGGGCAGTGGAATACAATGTCCTCTTTGCTCTCTCTCAAGCAGTTCTCAACCTCCTAAGGGCCCTGGCACTACCACTAATATCCTTCTTATATTTCCTCTTGAACTCTTGTGTAAAATGATTAACTAATCGGTTGTCAAAATCCTCACCACCCAAATGGGTATCCCCTGCAGTGGCTTTAACTTCAAATATACCCTCTTCAATAGTCAAAAGAGACACATCAAATGTCCCACCTCCTAGATCAAAAATCAAAACATTCTTCATCTAGTATGGGTTCCAGTGTAGCCTTAACAAAATATTATAGGTTTAAACCTTCATCTGAATTTCAAACTAAAATATTGTAGAAAAAAACTTTCTCTGGAAATAGGGTATTTTCCTTTTGCCTAATCTGTCTAGTTCATTTATCATGCAAATCATTGTAAAGACAAATTAATAAATATGGTCTGTTTCTCCACTCAGTTGCATTTGGCCCTCTGTATCAGAAAGATATACAGACATAGGGAGACACTGGGAATTCAAATTGATTTCTGGGCTGCATAAATTAAAAACTACTCAGCATAAATCATAAATGGCATTGCATTTTAGTAGGGCAAGTGGACTCCATTGAAGATCTATAGAATAATGCATAACCTTAACTTGCAAGGCCATACACTATTCAGAGTTGATGTATGATGAAGATTCACCAGTTGTATTTCCTACCCTAATACCACAAGAACTGTTGGGCGTTGATATTTTTTTGTTATTATTCATGATAATTATAGCAATATCCTTAAATCCATGCATAAGACCATGTACTATTCAAAGTTAAATTGTTGTTATGGCTGATGAAGAGACGTCAGTTGTATTTCCTACCCCAAAAGAGCCAGAGAATGGATATCTTTCATGAGAGTATATGTCCATTTACCATTCAGAAATAAATTTTGATAAAATTGAAAACAAAGATATTTTTTAGGATTTCCTTTATGGACAACAGGGATGACCTTATAATCTTCTCAATGAGTGCAAACATGATCGCAGAAATGAACATCTAAGGGACTGAGTTGTCCATGATTGTTGTAATGTCTCTGAAAACAATTATTTTTCTTGTTATTTACTGTTTGTATCGTCTCTTTTTAGTTTTGGATTTGTTGCAGAAACTCATAGCAGAAATTTGGATTGAGCACGCCTTCACTTTTTTTAATTAAAGTGGATTTTAAACACTCAAGCAATTTTTAGGAAGCTTTACCTCATGCAAGTAATGGAAATGCGTTGTAGTTCATGTTTTCTATTGATTTGATGCACCTATATATTAGTCTTCAATTCTTATTATTCACATCTAGCGACTCACCAAAGATCGGTTGGTTTCAAACAAACAAACAATGGTTTAGTAAAAAATGCATGTGATGTATTTCAATTCCTTATTTTACATAATAAGACTGATATTTGAACTACAAAGTTCGTTACTCCAGAAGTTCTAGGTGAAAATCTTTAAAAAGGGATATGCAGGGCCTAGCAGATGCAGTTTGTGATTTGAGGAGGGGAAAAGGTAAACACCTCCTCATCCATTGCAAATTATACACAAGATATTTGGTAGAAATGTCCTGATAAATTGGTATGGCCCGAGCCTACAAGTGCAAAAATGCCCTGATAAATTAAATCTTTAGGGAGTGGCATGTTATCTAAAAAAATATGTGGAGTTCAAAATTGCTTACCTCAAACTTCTCAGGATTCTTCCCACTGTCTGTAACTTGTTAGGATTCTTCACACTGTCTACAACTTGTTAGGATTCTGCCCACCTTCTACAACTTGTCTAGGTCAATTATTCTGCCTAGTGTTTTGCACTCCAAAGCATTGCAAAATGAGATTTTCATTTTTTCAGTATCCACCTCCAAAGCGTTGCTTTCAAATAATGAGCAGATGCAGGGTACATACGCTGAAAATCTCCCTCCAAATCGACCAAAAACTGGCGGGAATGCATTTGGGTTACTAAATGGACAAAAAATGCCTAAACTGTAGCAGGAAATTGTCAGCCTCTTCAGTTTGCACCCCTTAAGTTGAACGGGAAGAAATTGTGGAGCTCCTACTTTCTTGGGAAAGATTCAATTTATCCTGTAGCTGGTTGAAAATTTCAGCATGGGACCAGCTGCTGCATAATTATAGACCTGATTACATTAGAGGACATGGGTTTTATTTTACAGAAAGTAATGGCTCCTGGGACCATGCCCTTAGTTGCCGAGAGTTTCTTATTTGTTTGCATCCCAACGGCTGGCTAGGGCTTGTCGATCCTTGCATGTAAGACCATGGAAAGGTAGTTCCGTTGATGATGTTTTACATGTGTCTTTTATTTGTTTTAATCATTTTGAAGCGTTGAGTGCAAACCCCCTTGCCTTCCTTCTCCCATGCACCAAGTTGTGCTTGCGGATGGATTTTTCATTTAATGAGAACATTATGCTCGGCCCTCAACACTTTGCGTTGGTGTGGAAAATTTCATCCTGACATTGTATCCCAAGCTATTTGGAGATACTCATGAATTGAGTCTCTATCAAGAGTAACATTGACGGTCTTGATTTGAATTAATTCTCGAGAAGCAAAATCTTAAATCAGCATTCTTAAATAGCGAGAGCATTGTTCTTACAGTCATGATATGTGTTCAACTTCAAAATCATATCAGTCGAACCACCGAGCCCATCTTGTTTGTTTATATGTAGATGAGAAAGCGTCCATATGTAGTTTTGTTTGTTGGATCGCCTTTAAGGTGAGCAGCTTCCTTTAAAATGTTGTAGATCAGGGGTTAATGATCGTTAACATGTTGAATTATGGCAGCACCAACACGGTTGCGATAGGTTTGAAGTTGAAGCCCGGGATAGGGATGGTTTGTGGATCGACATTGTTTAAAGTTGGTTGAAGTCTTGTATTTGATAGCCCTGAGCCTAATTAAAAGGAACTTCTCATGCTGAATAAAAAAGAAAAGAGGACTGAATTTGTCAAAAAATCATGCTCTTTTGGCAAGCAAGTATCTCCTTATGACTTGGAATGGTATTTTAATTCATGGACCTCTAAATGAGTTTAGAACCCGAGTTGAAGAGGTGTTAGTGGGTGAGTTACATTTAAATAACGGCAGAATTTGTTCCTACTTCTCGAAGGAAGGATTGAAAGCGTTCTTTGAGATTGCTCCCTCAAAATCTTTTATTAGATGGAGATTATGCATCTGTCTTCATATGTTTAATTATTTTAAGCGGAACTTTTGCACTGACTTGTGGGACCAGGTGTGCTCCATTGCAAAAATGAGATGGTATCCACATGACTCAAATGATTCTACTTGAAAATCTCCTCCAAATCGAACATTGGTCTAGATGGACTGCCTAAAGAGCATTGTTAGCCGCCCCTCTTCAGTCATTAAGTTGAAGAATTCTTGCTCCTACTTTCTGGGCAAGATTCTTTTAGCTGTTGAAAATTTCAGCATGGGACCAGCTGCTATTTATAGACTGCGGCTCCATGGGACCATGCCCTTATTGCCATTTCTGTTTGATAAAATCCTGCAGTGTTTTAGGCTTTTATTTTATCATTTTTGACACAACCTAAAAATCTTTGGTTGTGCTTGCAGGCGGAACTTTTCATTTAATGAAATGTGCTTATACTTGGTGTGGACACTTCATATTTAATGTAATAACTGCGAAGGGCGGCTAGATATGCATGGTTTTAAATGTGTGGCGTGGCCATCCTCCTTAAAAGCAAGTTGTTGGACGTGCGCAGTGATTTTTACTACAAGCAAAAAATTATTTGGTCTTGCAGTGATTGGACGTGCGCAGTGATTTTTGGTCTTGCAGTTGCATATTTGTTGTGTAAGTCGTTTGATATAAATGGATGGAAGTCATTTGATCTGACCAAGACCTGTTTTTGGACATTTTTGTTGCGCTCTACATTTTTGTCGGGCTTGTAATCTGCTAGATATAATGTTAGCTCCTATTTGAGGAGATCCTGATATACAAGAATCCCTTGCAGTTTTGTGTTGACTGTTCTTCGAGCAGACTTGGTCTTCCATTGATGCTCGTTGTCAAACATTTTACATGAATGAGTGTGTTATGTTAGACGGGATTTTCCTGATTTAAGATAAAATCCGTTAATGTCGGTTAGAGTTGTGTTTGAGTGCCAACCGACAGTGAGGAGTGCACTCGTCTTTGTCTACGAAAAATGTGGGTTCACAGAAGATGCATGCGAAGTGTTTGATAAAAGTACTTGCACAATATAACTTTGGGTTTGTTTACTTTAAATAAAAAAATGCCGCTGCTTAACCACAACAGGAGCATTATTATCAAATAATCGTTGTCACACCATTTTTCCAATATTTTCTCAACGTAGGATTTAGCTGGAAGCCCTGGATTTTCAATTTGATCATGCTTGTTAATTCAAAATTCTTGGCTGTTAGCTCTTTTAGGCAGCTGTAAACTATAAAAAATGTTTTGTATAAAATTACAAAAATAAAGCACCATAAGTTGTTTGTAGAAATAGAATTGGTTTTGTTATTGATGTTCTTGGACAAACGAAACACATCTAGGTTGGTTGAATATGAAGTAAAATGGTAGAAAATATACCCTGCTTTTGCAATGGAGAGTGCATTAAGGTCCAAACAAATCCCAAGAGAAGATTGGGAGATAAATTAAGACGTTGCATTTGGGTTTAAATAAATCTCCACCTTTTGCGGACAACAAAAGATCTAGTTGCTTCTTTTATTGGTATTTTAGCAAAGAGACATGGAGAAGAGAGTCAAGAAGCATGGCCAGTATATCTTGAACATGAACGATGATTGTAATGGGCTTATGCAGATGAAACACAAGGATTTACGTTAAATTGAAAGTGAAACTAGAAAATTATACTTTCATGAGAACCAAAGGATTCCTTTTATATCCAATCTCCTTAAAATTTGGATTATCTTAACTCCCAAATGTCCAGTCGTACTCTCTCTGCCTTCGCAGAGATTTATTCCCAGAGCTATTTTCCATTGCACGAGTTGAAAGTATAATTTCCAGCAAATTTCTTTGTATATCACCCAACTTTGATGCATTTCATCTCTCCATTAACACTCCTTACATTATCTCTATCAAAAACCATGAATATTTACTTAAGATGAGTATGCAAATGGGCGACCCCTGCAGCTTGG
Source organism: Taxus wallichiana var. yunnanensis (assembly GCA_018340775.1). Lineage (NCBI taxonomy): Eukaryota > Viridiplantae > Streptophyta > Pinopsida > Cupressales > Taxaceae > Taxus > Taxus wallichiana. Next base: position 24,293 of record JADAXU010000117.1, on the reverse strand, counting down.
TGTAAAAGTAATCCGCTATCTACCCTCTTTTTATGTGCTCATCTCATTACTCAGTTTTTACAACTACATCCTGATTGATATACACACTATTCTACATTGATTCAACCAAATTCTACTTGTGGCCAATGAGAAAGATATTTACGAATTAATAGTCAAATGTGTTGGTCTAAAAAATTGGAAACTGCTCCTCCACTGTGGACCCAGAGGAAACAGAAACATGCATAATACAAGATCAAACATGTAATTGTTAATTGCGCAATTATCAAAGTACACTAGCGTAGGGATTTAACAATGGTTGACCAAGGGTTCACAAGCTTTTCTTAGATGTCCACCAACATGAAATACAACATAGAAGTGGCCTGATAAGATTTGACTCAGAACATACACAGGTTGTTCAGTTATTCTACAAACAATGAATTACAACATAGAAGTGGTGTGATAAGATTGGACTCAGAACATACACAGGTCGTTCAGTTATTCTACAAACAGTGCCGATTACAGTTATAGAATTATCTTTCCATAAAACATTTGTAGCACATTTTTAGATTGAAAGTGAATAACTGGTCATCAATTACGCCTAAAGTTGTTATCCTTGTCTAACAATATATGCATTTTAGGAACATTTTGTTTTTCTTTTGAATCAAAGACAAACTGTGAGAAAATCAGATGTATTGAATTGAATTTACCAACTTCCCCTCTAACAACGTGCCATATTGGCTAACCAGAATTTATTCGCAATCTACTTACATGAAAGAGATCTTAGCAGTCAGAAAGACCTGTGAGCTTGTCATTTTTCGTCTTTGAATTTGTTCAAAATTAGACATGTGGCAAAGAGGAAACTCCCATAAATGCATGATTACCTACAGCTCCCATGCAGGAGGAATCCAAACCTTTCCCATCAGCTGTATAAAAATTGAAATCTTTGGATTCCACATTGCTAGCAGCATCTGAAAATCCTTCTCCGTAAAAGGGAGCTTCCTCCATCAAATTGGAACAAAAGTGCTAGCACCTTAACACCTGGAAATGTGTCTTCATAAATGTTTATGGTATTTGGGATTATGGGAATGCATTTCTTACTGTCATTTAAATGAGGGCATATATAGGGTGCCTCAATTCCATAATTATATTATTTGCTTTTTGTATTTGGGGGTTTTCGTGATGTGTTGCAACACTACAAAAATGAAATTGGATTCTCTCATAAACCTTCCATTTTTAGTGCTGCACATTCCTCAAAAACCTGTTATGGATATCAACCTTTGGGATCTTTTTTGGTAGCACATACACACGACACACAAATCCTCTTGATACCGTACCTGGCAGCATATAAAAGAAGATCTACTGTGCATCTCAAGGATATGTATTCTGATTGAATTTAATTACCGTGCATATACAATATATATCTAATTGGTGTGCATCTACAGATGCCAATGTTTCTTCTTGTATGGTTTGTTTTGATTTTTCAAAAATAGAGGACACCTCAAAAATGCCTACACATTTTGCATTGGTGTTTACAAAATCATTCATCTCTTCAATAAATGACATGAATCTGCTTTTATTCTAATGATCTCCATACATTAGAAATTAAATTTAAAGAATGGCGTGAAATTGACCAAGTATAAAGATGTAATGTGTTCTTCTATCTGCTTTCTACTGAAGGTGTTTAAGGTATGTACATTTCATTGACTTCTGCGCTACGTACAAGGCATATGTATGAGAAATGGATTAAAATATTGAGTTCCCTGTACATATTTGTGGAGTTAATGGATTGCACACGCCTTAAACCTTTACATAGACTTCCTCGATTTGAATTTGTAACTGAAAAGAGATAAAATCATCCGGTTGCATTCATCTCTGTTTGTCTAGGTTGTTTTATGCTTTGATAGAGGAATTAAAATAATTTTTCCTCTGTGAATGGATGTCACGCATGTGAAATGGACAACCTTGAAGTGCTCTATAACTTGCTTGGCAACGATTTTCCTAACTGTGTGCTCCTTAGCTTTGTATTTTTAGATTCCAGATATTCAGCTGCAATAAAACTTTAGCCAATGACATGGACAGACCTTAAGCGTAAAATGAAATTGAAGCCAATGGAATGGGTATTCCTTTACTTGATATTTCCAAGATTTTGATTATTCAGCTTAAATAAAGCATTCAAGTGTGCAGATTGATTTCCTTTGATGCTAGATTTTAATGTTGTGATTCTATCCTTGGCAAGAAGATTCTTTGCAGTTCTTGCATATGGATAGTAGGATGCAGGATTGCACACACATAAGAGTGAATCTATTATATTGCTGACTTCACCTGCCTTTTCTTTTTTGTTTGTTTGCTATATCCTTCTTGTTTGCACTATATCATTGCAAATGTTTTGTAATTCCTAAATATTTTCACCCATCACTAGTGAGAACTTTTAAATGGGAATTTTTTAATCTTTGGGTTTCATCACTATTTCTATTTATTGAGTTCCCCTCTTACTAGATAATGACATGTTTCTTGTTTCAGTGCCTTCCATAATTGTATTCAATAGTTGCTCTTATTCTCTTGCCTTGAACTGGATGTCTCATGTGTTTCCTAGTCTACATGCAGAAACTACATCTACGTACGGTGTGATTCTTGGAGCTTGAATTGAATGTAGACTATGGAGGTACCACTAATATGTTACGTTGTATTGTTCATGCTCTACCTTTTCACTACTTTCTTCAATATTTTTCTAATAAAGCTAAATGGTTCTTACTCAATTTTAGATACGCGGAGGCTACGTTCTTACCTTCTCTTTTCCTCCTTCCCTTTGTTGTTTAAAGGTAAAATACTGTTGCACATGGGTCGACTCGTCACGTGCCTTGACTTGGACTACTTTTAACTACTGTCATGAGTATAAAATGATTTTCCAAATTACTTCACACTTTGTTCTTGATTGCGCTTCTTGACTTTTTTCTTGCATCCCATTCTTGCAGAAGCGCTTGCATATACTATTGGTGTGCACCATACACCTTCCTTCACAAACAATACTTTTCATCATTTATGGTTTCCAGTCTGCTGATGATGGGGTTTCCTCGATCTGGATGGATGAACCTTGTTGTTGATGAGGTACTTCGTATATTAGCTTAGAATGGTGCAATTTTTTTAATTTGCTTGTTTAAGTATTCTAGCCTGGTCTACTGATCAGAAGTTCATTTGTATGTCAAGGACAATGATTGAAGAATTATGAATGCAATTTGTTTAGGGGACTGAATTTGTTATCTTCAAAAACTACAATGCTCTTCACTGGTACTCCCCTGTGCACTAACTTGGCAGAAATTTTGTACTTTTTAGATTTAATTTTGCTTTGAATTTACTCAAATATTCGAGATCTTGAATCCCACTATCGCTCCAAAGTATCCTTTTAAGAACCAATTATGTTTTCACGCCTTGTATATTTACCATTTTATCATTGAATTTTGTTCTTTGAAGCGTTTATTTTCCAAAATTCTATTAAATGGTTCATTTCTTGTTGAAAATGAATATATAGAAATATGATTCGGTTACAAATTGTTATTTCTTTTGCATGGATTGATGGATTGTGTGTTAATAATTTTTCATTGGTTTTCAGGTTTAACCTATCCAAAAGGGGCATGAATGGAACCTGATGCAGGGGTTCTTACTTGATTTGACCTTTAACTGTTTGAGCTAGAATGTTTCCTATTCAAAATGTTCGTTTCACACTATTAAAATCTCAAACTTTCTCAAATAGAATTACTTACACCTACACATTCCTAGAGGATCTCCTTTTGAGGTTTAGAAGCACCATCACGATGAGCAACCATCTTAAGATCCATTGAGAGAAAGTACGTGCTCATATATGAAGACACAATTAGAGAAGAGTTCACTTGATTTCAACTTATTAGAGGTGATCACTTTTTTATCACTGCACCAATGTTTCCCAATATGCAAAGCTCTTATAATCAAATGCAACACTGCTTCAAGTTGCAATATCCACTTATGAGGTTCTTGACACACCAACTTCCCGAGTTCTCTCATCACGCACCTCGCCTCACCGGAGTTAGTCCTCAGTATGGAGTCATAAAACTTTTCCCACCTATTGGAACATATTCAATACATCAAACCACAACTTTAGGCTCCTTCAAGAACACTCAAACACTAAACTACATTAATGTATTCTTCTAATCCAGTTTTAGGTCCCTTTAGGCCTGTTTCGATCATACAAGTGTGATATCGGACATCTCGAACTTGTGTTCTCACCTAAAACGCATTGGAACACCTCCTTAATTCCTGAAGAGGTTCCTTGATGAGTTTGGATCATCAACTCACATATTAGTACTTACATGCATTCAAATTTCTCTCTAGGATAGTCATGTAACTGTCTGATCAACCTTTCTATGCATTGGTAAGATTTTCAAGGAATAATTTCATGTGTTCTAGACTTCTATCACCCTAATCAAGGTTTATGTTAGTGCAAAATCACAAAGACACCCCCAAATGAGTTATAAGGTCTTCTTTTCTAAGGCGAGGTGATTTGGTGTGATTTGCATAACATTGGATCATTCCCAAGCTATGAGACTTGCAAATGGGAATGAACCTCTAGAGAAGGTTGGTTCCTCTTCCTAAACTACTCCCAAGCTATTCCATGCGGGAAAGCTAATCTAATCCTAATTTAACTTCCAAGGAGAGAAAAAGAAAACTAGAAAAAATAGAGCCTACACTAAAATGGTGATACACTAGAGAAGGAAAATGTTGATCATCTATCAAAACATCCATGGAAACAAAGAGAGGTGACCAATGGAGAGGATGGACAAGTGCATCATAGACCAAAGATGGACTTCACACGAAAATGTTCCACAAACCCTAAAACACATCTCCGTAACTCCAAAATGACATTCAAACATGCACGGATGCCCTGCAACAATGAGAGGTAAGAATAAACAACCAAAAACGAGCAAAGGATGGAAAAATGCATCACAAAACACGTTTTATTGCTCCGTATTTACATAGTGCACCATTTCACGGCAAGAGGAAAAAAATGCCATTACAGAGCAGGGAGGAGGTTCTAACTCCATTTTCGACCCTAGGGAAGAAAAAAAGGGAGACAAAGAAGAAGAGTGAAAAACACTAACTAACCTCTTGAAAATGTGCCTCATTTACAATATATAGAAAAATGTGAAAAATAGGAAAACATGAGAAAATCCGATTCTCTGCTCCAACCACCAAAAACATTCAAAAATTGGTCGAGAAAGTCAAGGATCCTCTGCAAATTCCATTCCCTAATGCATTTTTACCACTTTCGAGGTGAGAACGACCATTCTTCATTAATTTTGGTGGTTGAAATCGGTTTTTTTGTCTTTTCCGTACAAAACATGTTTTTGCATTTTCTCCCACAAATCTTTACCAAAATTCAAAATTGAATATCCCATGATGAAAAAATCTCCGAATCTTTCCATTGGTACTAAAATTGTCAAAATGGAGCTCGGATCAAAAGATATGCCCTTATGGGTTTTTCCTTAATGTTTCTGAATTTGGCTTGGGGTGAATTTGAACTTTTCCCCGCAAATCCACTGGATGACGTGGCATCCATTGGGGTCGACGGAGGCAGGGGCTTCCTTTTTTCCATTTTACATTTTTTGACAAAAAGTCAAAAAATCCAATTTACCTCCGAAGTCCCGCATCCCCGCATTAGCTTTTTGATGGGGCCACGGGTCGCATTTTGATTTTATGCCTTTTGGAAGAAAAGGCAATTTTTCACTTTTTCCTCTCGATGCCCCGCTGATCCGAGTTCCTTTGGCAAAAAAATCTCCCAAGCTCTGCAAGTCCACCTTGGGAAAATTTTCCCTTCTAACTCTGCCGAGCCATAACTCAAAAAATACAAGGAGTTAGAAAGAGTTCTTTACCTTTTTGGAAAGGGGAAGAAATTATCTATTTGATGGAGCATTTTACAGAAACCTTTGAATGCTTTAAATGTATAAAATCTGGACTGAAGCAAAAAGGTAGTAAGTTAACCCAAAATATAAGGGGAGCTTATTTTGATTAACAACTTTGGCGACTCACAAAGGGTCATCTACCTCTAGATGAATGATCGGTGGCCTTTTTGCATCCATTGGGCATAGAGTCTATCATGATAAAATGATTCTGATATGAACTCCGAAACTCGACCTCTGAGCTATTTGGAAACCCACTCAAACTTGAAGTTGAGCTTCACCAAAAGCCAACCGAATGCACCGTGCAAGAGAAATACAACAATACCAAAAACTATGTACAAACTAAAATCATACATGCTCCAAATGGAACATGTAGAGTGTGCAAAAGCACTTCTTTTGCTGAAAATAAACCTACCTACACTACTCTAACCAAGAGCAAAGGAAATAAAAAATAACTCTCAACTGCGCAAGGGAGAAATAGCTTCCCTTCCTCAAAAATGGCAGCCATGCAACTGATTTGGCACTGAACATGGCTGGTTGGATGAGTGAAAAACTAACTACAAGCTGATCTTCCACCCAAATGACCAAAGTATCAACTGAAGACAAATCCAATACCTCTTTTAGTTGCTCTACATTTGGATTGAAGAGGTATGATAGCTGATCCTTGGTACTTTGTAGCTCATCCTCATGCCCTGAAGCAAGCATGACTGGTTGTGGCTTCTCCTTTGGCTCCAATGAAGCCAAATACCGATTAGGGCAAAGGTCCATGCAGTCCGATTGATGTGCCTATTTCTCTTAGTTTCAACTCCAAAATGGAGTCCTCTTATAGACCTCTTTGGGTGAATGACGTGGAAGGAATGGTGGAACTCTTAAGATGTTTCTCTTCTTCCTCTGTGAAGAGCATGGAAGGTTCGAGTCTCCCAAACTAGATTCCAAAAGGCTGCTATAAAGTCATGATTGCTTTGCACAATGAGTGCTCTCCTTCATGACAACAATGAGTTGACATATTTGAAGGGTGAATAAAGGAGAAAACAATAGAAACTCAATGGTTCTTCTCCATCAAAACAATCCTCCAAATCGAGATAAGTACTCTGCCTTCATTGATGTCCTGCTGCCAAATGTTCAACCTCTTCCATGGTGTCTTTTTGGTTTGTAACTTGTTCACCATGGTTTATTTCATCCTCCAACATGAATTTTGAAAGATCAAACACTTCTCCAGCGTTAGAGCTCGAGAAAGATGAAGTGGAAGGAAGAACTGAAGGTTCTTTTATAGCTTGTTTTGTGTTCAAGCCTTTGGATATGCATTTTTCTCCTCCTTAGATGGAATGTACTCCTCTTCTTTTGGATTTGGAGAAAATTCTCCTTCCTTTTTGTTTCAAGACCATCTTGCTCTTGATTGACTTCTTCCTCTAGCATGAATTTTGCCATATCAAACTCCTCAAACTGCTGCTCTAGAGGACAAGTTGGGACTGCAAGATTTCTTGTAGAGCTTTCCTCCAAAATGGATTCATCAACCAAAACAGACCCTTTGAATGAAAGCAAGAAAACACCAATAATGTCTTCTTCTTCACGCTACTTGCAAAATCTAATTTGTTCTCATCCACTTTCTCCTTTCCAATGGGACTTTGAGCTGATTTGTTTTATCCTTCCTTGGCTGATTGGGCAGTTTTAATTGGATCAACATTCTATTCACTTAAAGTGCTAACATGGACACTACATTCTGAGTAAACTGACTACTGATTTTGTTCTTCCTTTTCTTGTTCTTTCTCTGCTGCAAATTTAGTCTTAGCCACCACTGGCTTTTCAACTTTCTTCTCCTCTGAAGGCTTGACCAGCAAAGGAATCTCTGTTATCCCAAACCTAAGAGCTAAGCTCACTAAGATTTTAACCATTTCTTCTTCTTTCACTTCTTCTTCTTGTTGTCCTTCATGACTGATTTTTAAAATTTCTTCTTCTCCACATGGAATTGGGAAGGAAAGAGAAGGAGTGGGTTGGGATTCAACCATTTTTTCATTTGTTTGTGGTGGTGGAAGAGATGAAACTTCTTGTTTCCTTGGAGTGGAAGGTATTTCTTTTTGCTCTTGTGGAGGGGATTTGGATTTGGAAGAGAAGAGGGTAGAAAAGTTGAGATGGGATGGGAGACTAGGGGATGGAGGGATGGTTTTCACAACTGGAGCAACATTGGCTGGGTTTACAACTTGACATTGTTGAAATGGTAAAGCTTGAGATGAAGAAGAAGAAATACAAGGAACTGTTGAATGACTTACCCATTGACAAGGTTGATTCAGACTCTTCGCTCATATGCTTCTATCTCCTCAGTCCATTGTGCAAGTTGGGGCAACATCTCAATTATGAAGTCCATTCTCTGAGGGCTTTGTAGTGCCTTGGAAAAGGACCTTCCCATGGACAAGGAGTCCTTGCAACCAATTTGAATGCCTTCATTTGAGTTGTTGCTCTTGATTGCACCATGCCAATCTCCATTTTTTGGATCTTCTCCAATAGACCAGCATCTTACATTTGATTGTCTTCATTGTTTGCATACCCCTGCTCTTGGAAAGTTCCATAGCCAAACTGATTTTGGCACTGCTGCTCATAGGGGTAACCATGCTGATTTTGGATTTGCTCAAAATGCTGATTTGAAGGATTTGTAAAGCTTATTAGAGTTGGAATGTGTTGTTGTTGTTGTAGATGTGAATTCCATGGTCAAAATGAAGTCATGATTGCACAATTTCATGGAATGGAAAGAATATGTAAAGAAGGATGAATGGAAGTGAATGGAAAATACAGTCTGCAACTCAGAGAATGAGTTGTTTACCAGATGGAGTCGCCAGATGTGCAAATTGAAGCTTCTAATAAGCTAGAAATTGCAACAAGTGCACATCAATCTTGTTGCAATGAAGTGGAGACCTCTAAGGTCCCACTGGCATGCCAAAACTATTAGTGCGAAATCACAGCACCCCCAAATGAGTTATAAGGTTTGATTTTCTAAGGTAGGGTGATTTGGTGTGATTTGCATAACATTGGATCATTCCCCAAGTTGTGGGACTTGAAAATGGGAATGATCCTCCAGAGAAGGCTGGTTCCTCTTCTTAAACTACTCGCATAAGCTATTCCAATGCGGAAAGCTAATCTAATCCTAATTTAACTTCCAAGGAGGAGAGAAAGAAAACTGAAAAAACAGAGCCTACACTAAAATAGTGATACACCGTGAAAGGAAAATGTTGATCATCTATCAAAACATCCATGGAAACAAAGAGAGGTGACCAATGGAGAGGATGGACAAGTGCATCACAGACCAGAGATGGACTTCACACAAAAAATGTTCCAAAATCCCTAAAAACACAGCTCCAAAACCTGTAAATGACATTCAAACATGCACACGTATGCCTACACAACAATGAGAGGCAAGAAGAAACAACAAAAACGAGCAAAGGATGGAAAATGCATTACAAAAACACGTTTTTATTGCTCCACATTTACATAGTGCACCATTTCATGGGCAAGAGGCAAAATAAATTTCATTACTGATTAGGAAAGGAGGTTCCAACTCCATTTTCGACCTTGGGAAGAAAAGAAGTGGTAGGCAGAGAAGAAGAGTGAAAAACACTAACCTCTTCAAAATGTGCCTTTGTTTAGAATATATAGAAAAATGTGAAAGATAGGAAAACATGAGAAAATCGATTCTCTCTCAACCACCGACAACATTCAAAAATTGGTTGAGAAAGTCAAGGATCCTCTACAAATTCCATTCCCCAATGCATTTTTACTAGCTTGAAGGGAGAAAAGACCCATTCTTCATTAATTTTGGTGGTTGAAACTATTTTTTTGTCTTTTACCATCCAAAAACATGTTTTGAATTTTCTCCCACAAATGTTTACCAAAATTCAAAATTAAAGATCCCATGATGAAGAAAATCTCCAGATCTTTCCATTGGTACCAAGATTGTCAAAAATGGAGCTCTAGATCAAAAGATATGGCCTTCTGAGTTTTTCCTTAACGTTTCCTGCAAATTTGGCTTTGGGAAATTTGAACTTTTTTCTCACAAATCTCCTGATGACGTGGCATCCATTGGGATCAACGGAGGCGGGGCTTCCTTTTTCCATTTTATATTTTTTTGACAAAAGTCAAAAATCCAATTTACCTCCGAAGTCCCACATCCCCGCATTAGCTTTTTCGATGGGGCCTTCGGGTTGCATTTTTGATTTTATGCCTTTTGGAAGAAAAGACAAGTTTTCAATTTTTCCTCCTGCCTGTACGATCTTAGTTCCTTTGGCCAAAAACTCTCCCAAGCTCTGCCCTTTCACCTTGGGAAAATTTTCCTTTTAACTTCGCCGATCCATAACTCAAAAAAAAGCGAGTTAGAAAGATTTCTTTACCTTTACTGGAAAGAGGAAGAAATTCTCTATCTGATGGAGCATTTTCAAAAACCTTTGAATGCTTTAAATGCCTAAAATATGGACTGAAGCACAAAAGGTAGTAAGTTAACTTCAAAAATAAGGGGAGCTTATTTTGGTTAATAGTTTCTATGACCTCCTATATGCTTGTTCCATAGCAAATGTTGGCCAATTCACTTTCTTGATGCTTCAAAGAGGAGTGACTTAAAATAAGAGGGAGCTTTACCTTTGTGTTTTCTAATTTATATCATAATGATAGCATTTTCTTTGGTCTATGCTCGTAAGATCATTCAAAATTGTAATCATACCTCCTTCCACCTCTCATATCATTCTATCATCACTATTAATAAAATTATAATGTAAAAATGGTTTATTTCCTAATCTAATTGTGCATTGTGCTTTGACTATTTTAGTTTGAATTTCCACTATCGTCTATATGTTCTATCTTCCATGATCCAATCACTATGAAATTTGGAGAGTTCCAGACCACGTGGAGATAGAGAAAACTTACTAATTTGCGCATAATTTCATCCATTTCAATCAAAAGAAGCACAAATCCCTATTACAAGCAAATGAGAGTGAACATTTTACAATAACAATCAATTTCATAGTTTTCAAATCTTACAAAAATATGAATGTGACCCTTATTACCTGTAGAAGCTCTTCATCTTAAAGTCAAAATAATTTGATCATCTTAGAAATGCCACTAAGGTTTTCTAGGTCAATGTTAGGTAGGGTTTCATGCACATTCCACTTACATCTTGCATAATTCCTTCAAACAAAGATGTGTTGCCTCTCTAAATAATTATGCATGCTTTATTATTCATTATTCAACCTCAATAAATCTATCCACTTTAATTACATTCAAAAAACCCCTATGAATATGTGTGCATTTTCTAAGTAAATACTCCTAACAAGATCCTAAATTGACTCCTAGATTATCTCAACAATTTCAACAACCTTCTTAACATGGTAATCATGTATATATCATCCTAACACCCTCATCTATGCCATACATGATAGCTAGAAAGGATGATATAGTTTTATTTTTCCTTTATCACTCATTTACCAAGTCAATTTCCTCCTACAACTCTTTTCTCCAAAATGACTTATAACCTTTACAACATGTCAAGGTGTTCTTACAACATTTTCAACTTCAACACACCTAGAAAACATGTATAATGGTCTTATATGACCTTATTATGCCTTAACACTTGATGATCGTGCATGTAACCCAACATGAAGAAATTAATGAAAAAAGGTCTCAAGTGTGTATTATTTCTCCATCGTTTTCTAAAATCCTCAAACTATAATATAGTTGTTTTTTTCCTTTGTATTAATTTGTGATCTCAAATTAAAAACTTGATTTTATAGGTAATCTAAAAATTTCATGGAATCTTGGGTTGTTTTTCTTGGAAAGGTTGAAAGAAGACGTGCACAAACATATCCTCTGAAAAAACAACAAATATTATATGTTCAAATTTCCAAATTGGATTTTAGTTTTATAGTTATTATGCTCTTACGCAAGCATAAAACATTTGTTGTTAATGTTAACATGCTCTCTATTATCATGGAAATTTAAAGTTTTTTTCCATTTCTTTCATTTCATCTCGCGTCTCTACAAAATTTAGTAGACTAAATTTTTCTACTCTCACATAGGGAGAAATCTAGAATATTTAATGAGTTGGATTATGTCATCTATAGGCATAAGTGATCAAAAAATAAATCTAAACAATTTTATGGTTTGGTGTCACAAGAATTTAAACGATCCTTCCCTAAATTATTAAGTTAAAGGTATTTCAAAACTCATTATTTATGCATGTAAATACATTTAATTATGTGTTTGAGTTGTTTATTTCATTATACAATCAATATACATGTCATAAAGTTGAAATTAAGCAGAAAGAAGTATACAACTCAAGTACAAAAATTAAATGTTATTTATTCATGAAGAAGTAAATATTTTCCCACACAAGCCATGGGATGTAACTCATAACTATCTGAAAAAGTACATATGCATGAAGTTAAAAGTAAAAGAGTATAGAAGAAACCCATCATTTCCTTGGGTTCTCTTCTGGTCTTCTTCACTTCAGTTACAGCTCCATCTTTTCTTCCATCTCTCCTAGTCACATCATCATACCTAAAAAAAAGAAAAAAAATTTTTGCATCAATATTGAGCTCAGGGTTTATCTTACCTCATACTATCTAACTACATGTAGATGGATTTCTAAAAAGTAAGAAGCATAAGGTACATCATATACATATACACAATTGATAAGAGCAATATTCTACATCAGCACATATGATTCCCTAGAATCATTTCAGAAAAGAAAGAGAAAAAAGAAAACTATGGAACATAAGAGAGGCCAAAAATCCTAAATATTTTCTAACTATTTCTTTAAGTGTGTAGGTACATGTAGTAGATTAAAAAATAGAAATATTTTGCAAAAATGATTACTATACAAAAAAAAATACTTGCTAAAAGAATCTACATGGTATAAATTTATGAGTTGTTCTAGAAAAAAAAATGCAAAGAAGAATAGAATGTATAAAAAAAAGTAAATCATCAAGACAAAAATCAAAGTGAGGAAGAAAGATACAAATAAGTTCTTTTTCAGAAAAAGTTTTTCATCAAAACATAAAAAAATGACAAATGGTATCTTCCATATTTTCATTAACAAACCTCTACAAGAACCCATGAAGAGGATAGTTATAGGAGATACCACAAATGAGAAAAATCTAAGGTTTTGATGAAAATATAAGTTTTAAAGAATAGTTAAAAAGAGATCAAGTATGTATGTAAAAAGAAAATGATACATCATTCAAGTACAATTTCATGTAGAAGCTATTAAAAAGGAAAAGATGACATTTCCATCTCATAATCAAAGCTAAAAGATCAAATTACAATTGTAAAGAGGCCTTTAAAGGCCTATTTCAGAATTCAATAAAAAAGGAAAGTATTCTTTTAAAAGTTACAAGTGTAATTAAAATCAAAAAAATTTCAATATTAAAGATAATGCAAATCATATTTAAATAAATCAAATAATTAAAAGTGTTCTCATATCATTAAAAAGATTCAAACTTGTAAGTTATACAAGTTGAAAAGATATTAAATATCTAATTGATCATTTCAAGAGACAAACCTTCAAATAATTTAACTCAAAACAAGTTAAAGATTCAATTTCAATACAAAATGGGGAATAAAAAGAAACAAAGTTTTAATCAAATTAAAAATTAGCCTTAAAAGTATTTGAGTATCAATGACTAAATGGGATAGAAAATTCAAAATAAATACAAAAAAAGAATATTAAAATTTTAAAATCTAGTAGGTTTCAAATTAATTATAAAAGGCATTAATAGCTAGATCATTCAAAATAAAATGCTACATAATAATATAAAAATTCAAATAAAATAAATTAACAATTTTCAAAGATTTAAAAGTTCAAAAATTTTCATAATTTTCAACATATATTAAAAGAAAAAATTTTCAATTTTATCAGTTAAACAACTTCAAAATCATAATAGGAAAATTAGAGTTGGAATGAAGAAAAAAAAAGTTCAACATATCAAAAAAAATAAAATAATTTTTCAAAATTATCAAATAAATGAAATATATAAGAAAATGTTATCATAGAAAAAAAAGTAAAAATTTAAATGGAAATATCAAAATTAAAAATTTTCCATCATTTTTACAAGTTATAGAATTATTTCAAATTGAGAAAGAAAACAAAAAAAACATTTAAAAATTAAAAACTAAATTTAAGTGCATCAAAAATAAAAGGATTCCATGATTTTGAATGCATTTTGAAAAAAATAAAAATTATCATGGATCATACAATTTTATATTTGATAGGAAAATAAATAAATTTGTAGAATCAAAAATAAGGTACAAAAAAATAAAAAATATAACACATGAAGATAATCATCATAATCATCAAAAAGAAAAGATATAAAGTAATCATGAAAATTCAAAGTAATTCAAAATATAGAAATTGAGGTATAATGAACCTCTTTATATGAAATTTCATAGAATGAGAAATTTTGATTTCAAAGAAATTAAATATATTCACAATAAAAGCAAATATTTAAAGCTACATTAATTTGATATTAAAGAAATAAATTCAATATTTTAACAAATTCATTCTTAAAAAATCTCATAAATAAAAATTTTTTTCCATAATTTAAATGAAATACAAATAAATGCAAATTCATCACTATTGAATCAAATTAAGATATAAAAATAATAAATATACAAAACTATTTCAAAGTCATCAAAAATGTTTGAAATTAAATGCATAAAAATTTAATTATAACAATTTTAAGAAATATGGAAATTCCAAACACAAAATGCTCATCAACAAGAGAATTCAATTCAAAAAAAAATTTACCATGAAATTACATTCAAACAATTAATGAAGTTTTATACATTATAAGCTTTATAGAAAATAAAATTGAATATATAAAGATAATAAGATTTTAAGAGAAATCAATGAAAATATATAAAGATAGAATTATAGAAAGGCTATTATAAAATAGATAATAAAAAATCAATTATATGAGAATGAAATTAGAAATTTTTTCATAAATGATAATAATTCAAAATTTAAAGTAGATAAATTTAAAAAAAAATTCAATTAAAAATATAAAAATCAAGTCAATCATATAAATCATCAAAATGAAAAAAGAAAAAAATCATATAAAAAAATATGATTTGAAAAAGGTTTCAAAATTAAGAAAAATGAAAATTTGAAAAAATTTCAAAGAATGAGCATCAATAAATGAATTAAAAATTGTATATTCAAATCATACAAAATTCAAAAAATCATGATAAAAAGTTCAAGAAACTCACAAGACCTCAAAATGAACTAAAAAAGCTACATGAGTAAATAAAATCTACATTTGAAAATGCAAAAATATATTAAAGCTCAAGTCCTTCAAAAGTAAAAAAAAAAAAATAATTACATGTAAATTAACTCAAAGAGCTTTCTAAATAAAATGGATTAAAAACATCCATCAAAACATATAAATACCTACAAATGTAATTTTTAGATTTTAAAAAAAATCAATACAAATTAAAATGAAAAAAATAAAAAATAAAATCTTGACTTTTTAAGTAACATTTAAGGATATGAATGAAAAAATGAATTTTCAATATATAATTAATTGAAAATGAAAAATGAATACAAAATTATTAAATCAAAATAATAAATTAAAAAAATCATGAAGCTAAAATAAGCATAAAACCCAATATAAAAAATGAATAAAAAATCATAAAGTAGAAAAAAAAATAGAAAGTCTCAAATACTAAAAAATGTGTTCAAAAAAAAAATAAAAAGACCAATGATCATTAAAATGAAAAAATGTTCAAAGAACCATAAAAGGAAAAAAAAAGTTTGAGTTTAAAAATAAAATCAAATATAAAATTTTAATATTATGATAACGATCAAAATAGAAATCAAATATGGCAATGAATCAAAAATATGAAAAATACCTTGCATCTAAAAAACTAAAAAATACAAAATTTCTTCATAGAATATAAACATTACATGAGTTAAATACATTCAAAATAAAAAAAACTTTTAATAAATGAAATCAAAAGAATGAACTCATAATTTCAATCAACAAAATACACATATTTGAAGAAAAATAAACTAAACTCAATAGAATTCTAAGTTAATAATATGTTCAAGATAAATTATGAAGAAAATTAAAGAAATTCCATCAAATTTTCAATAAAATCGCAAACTTATAATCACAAAAAAGCTTCAAAATGAATGCCTTAGACTCAAAAAAATCAGCTCAAAAATCATTAATGGATAGAATCCAAAAATACACACTTAGATCTTCACTTTCGAAATAAAGCTTCAAAAATCAAAAAAAAATCAAAAAAATATAATGAACTTCACATAAGATGGTTTCACAAAAAATAAAATAAAATAAAATGATCAAAACTTAAGATTTCGAATGAAAATTTTTCATGGCTTTCAAAATTTAAAATGGGCATGAAATCCTTTAAAAATCAAATTTAGAATAAATATTATTTTGCTCAATTGAAAAAAAAAAAAGCCTAAAAAAAAACTAAGGAAATTAAATGATCAATGCTAATCAAACATAAAAATCAAATGATTAAATGACCAAAAATGAAATGTGACCATATTCAAAATTGTAAAAATAAAGAAACAAAATGAAACCAACTCATCAAATCACCTTGAGTCAAAAGGATCATCAGAATCAAATCCAAATCAAATCAATCATGATTAATCATCAAATGATCAAAAACAATTCAAATGCTAATTTCACAAAAACAAAAAGATGAAAAATCAATGATCAAACTTAATGAAAAGAATTTTCATAAAGATCAAAGTACCAATGAATATCAATGATTAAATCAAATGAAATAATCAAGTCAACCCCTTTTTTTGACCAATGGTAACCAATATGTAGCAATTAAAAGATAATGGATAAGATCAATGATCAAAAATAAACAAATCAAAACCCTCAACTCAAAAATACAAATGGTAACAAAAAATCAAATCACACATTAAAAAAGTTCAAGATCAATGATCAACCAAACCTTCATTAACTTACCAATGGTTAATATCAATCAAATCAAGATACCCATAAAGGTTCATCAATCATCAAAGGTCAAATGTCATGCATTTAACCAAAGATTAATTAAAATACATAATTTTAAAATCAAATGATCTAACAAAAATTAACTTACCAAATCATCAAATCTCATCAAACCAAAGGATCATGAAACATGTGAAATTAGCCATCAAGAAACCAATGTGTCCATTAAAGAAAATTAATTATTCAATTAATATAATCGATGCCCAAATAAAAAATGACTAAACCTAATAATAATGCCATGTCAATCAAATGAAAGGTAAATGTTAGGTCATATTAAAAATCATGTATTATGAAAATAATCAATAAATTATTATATATTAATCAAATCAAAGCCCCAATATATGTATCAAAGGATAATCATTAATACCAATGATTAGACCATGATATTATCAAGGTAAAATATTATTATTAATCAATGAAATGATTGTCAAAGTTTTCAAGTATGGAATAGTATATTTGTGGGTCAAATGATATAATAAAAGAATATAATATACATGATTAAAATGTAAAAGTGCCACATAGAGTATTATTATAAAAACCATGGCCCTTTATGGAAAGAAAAGGAAAAATGACCATGAATGGTCCCCACATGGGAGTTCAAAACAAAATGGATATTTTCATTTGCATCAGTGATTATTTTTACATATGAGCACAAGAAGATAGAGGAGATGTAAACATCAAAACTTGCAAGTGGACCTCCATAGTAGATGGAATACATGGGTGAATATTTTTGCAAAGTATTAAAAATAAAAGAATTATTTTTTCACACAGGGAGAGGTTATTTTTTGCATGTGCATCCAAGGGGAAGAATTAAAGAATGCTAAATTTATCATACAAGTGGATCAAATTGTAAGTGTCACATCAAGCACTAGAAGACAAAGATTGCATGCATTGGACATTGAGAGACTTACACAAAGAAAGGGGCTATTATTAGCCAAATTATTCATCTTACTTTATTAAAAATAGATCAGTCAACTACAGTTTGACTAATGATTTTTTTGTAATCAAGGCTATTAATGCCTCATTGTATTAAAATGTCTATTTTTATTCCTTTATTTATTCATGATAAAGGGGTAAAATTAGCATGCATGGGCGAGTACAAATTTTAGCCTATTTTTAGGATGGGATGGGTGAATAATCTTGCTATATATTGTGTGTAATTGCAAAGCACAAAGAGGAATTTTTGGACATAGGAGTGCTGAAGAAAATTTTTCAATTTTTCCCTTGAATGAGAATTGATTTCTGCCTTTCCAATTATTTGTAGTGGTGTATATCTCATTAATTCTTGTGAATGTCAAATTCCCTATTAATCATCTTACCTTGCTGCAAATTTAGTAATTTCTACATAATATTAGTGTGCATGTTTATCTTATTATATTGTTGTGACTCATTCCCTCAATACACCAAGTGTTTTGCCTTAATATTCTATTGAAAACTATTGGTTTGTGCATCCAAAATTCATTCTCAAATTGATTGTGCATGTACTCAATCAAATCCCTCAACAAGTTTGGTGTATCACCCCATTTTCAATTCATTTACAGTCATCTTTTTACCCTCAAAACCCCTAAAAATTAGTTTAGGATACATCAAAAAGGAACCGACCTTGATACCGAGACTCACCTCAACAATAGGTATACCCACAAACCTGAGGTGTTTCCATTGTATCTACAAAAGTGAGAGATCCAGAGAAATCTTAGAACACCTATAGTCATCTCTCAACAGGGTGCACTTTCAAGAGATAATAGTTTTTGGCATGCCTGGTGGGACCACAAATCAGATCTGTAGGAAAATTACAACAATTTACAACAGATTTATAGTGAAAGAAAGTCACTTTTGGAGCAACAAGCTGCAAAATTTATTCTAAAGATCAAAATATTTATTTGGTGACTCCGTAAGGCTGATTTCAAACTAGTTTTTGTAGCATGTTCCATGCCTAAAGTGACTACAAGATCATCGGTAAGAGGAATTCCTTCTAGTTTATTTCTTTACCTTTGAATTCTGCAAGAAGAAGAAGAGGTTTGGCAATACCTTACCTTATAATAGGCCTTTTTTGTAACCCTCCT
Source organism: Taxus wallichiana var. yunnanensis (assembly GCA_018340775.1). Taxonomy (NCBI): domain Eukaryota; kingdom Viridiplantae; phylum Streptophyta; class Pinopsida; order Cupressales; family Taxaceae; genus Taxus; species Taxus wallichiana. Next base: position 5,297 of record JADAXU010000117.1, on the reverse strand, counting down.
CCTAATCTTCCTTCACCACGTATTAATCTTTTTGTTCAAATCCCAATTTATTCCAATGGCTATTCAACCACCTAGGAATTTTGTGACCTTTACTAATGGCATCCCTTTAGTAATTCCAGTTTATCATGATATTCCCAATGCTGCCATGAAAATTTTACCTTCATTCACTGGTGAAAATCATATTACTCCCACAGAAATCACATCAAAGATGTTGCAGCCCTTTTTGTTGTCCATAATATAACTCATGAAGATGTAGCCTTAAGACTTTAGTTGCATCCTTTAAAGGACAAGCCTTGCAATGGTATAGAACCTTAGAAATTGGGAGCATAAGAACTTGGGATGAGTTAGGAGAAAAATTACTTAAGAAATTTCAAGATCATTCTGATCATTTATCCCTCATAGAGAAGTTGTCTACAATTAAAAGAGCCCCTCATGAATTTATGGCTAGTTTCAATATCCATTTTGCTAGAACTTGGGAAAGAATTCCAGCTAGTGTTAAGCCTCAAGCTGATCATGCTTTTCTTTATTATCTTAGAGCCTTAAATAGTGATATTTCAACTATGATTCAGTCTATGGGAGGAGATACTCTCCCAAAAACTTATGATATTTCCATTAGGGCTGAAAACAACCTTATTCAAGATGGAAAATTGGCACCAAGGCCTTCAATGCCTCTTATAGCAGATTTTTCACCTATTCCACAACCTATTACCATTATAGAGCCTATTATTTTAGCTCCATCAAATGATGTATTCAAGGCTCTACAGACTATGGGTAATAAATTGACATCAATTGAAAACAAATTAGCTCATCCTAGTAGGCCTTATCAAGCTCCTTATCAACAAAATCAACAAAATCAATAGAATAAGCCTTATCAACAAAATCAAAATTATAGACAACCATATCAGCCAAGGCAATTTGACCCAAAATCCCCTAGTTCATCTAGCACTCTTGTTCCAGTTAACATGGTTTCAAAGAATGGTGTCAACCTTGTAATCAACCTCATTCAACTACAATTGTCCAAATGCATTCCTAAATATAAGCCTTGTTGCACAACCTCAACCTAAAGCATTATTCATGCCTCAAATGGAGGGTGGGCAAAAGAAGCTCATAGTCAAAACCACTAGAACAAATTTAGTCAAGCTTTGGAGAGGAATATTTTATTGCATAGTCACAACTAGGTCCCAAGAAAAGGCTCAAGAGAGAAAAAAACAAAAAATAGACCTATTTTTCCCACATATCACTGATAAAACAACAACAAGTCAAAATAGCTAATAATTTTTGTTTGTTCCTAAAAAAAAGCAAGCATTCATCTCAAAAGGACCAAAAAAAATTGCAAGCCTGATCCCAAAAGACTCTTCATACCTCAGATTTCAAAAGTTTTGAAGCAGAGTCAGTTTTTACTAAAGCTTATGCTAAAATGGTAGAAGTTGTTTCAAAAATGGTTTCTTCTTTTAACATTGTTGATGTAATGAAGAAGCATAATATTAATATTTCACTATGGGATGCTCTAAGTATTCCAGACAAAAGATTTACTTTCTCATGAGCTTGCTAAGCTATAGATTTCATCAAAACTAGCAAAAAGGAAGCCCAAAAGTAGACATGGTCCTTGGAACAATGGAGCAAGACCACATTAAAGAGGTTAAATGGATGGTTCAAAAGGTCTTAAATGCTCATGATATCAAGAAACCACCACCATTTTATCTATCTCTGATTATTGGAGATCATTTAGTTCATAACTACATGGTTGATAGTGGTGCAAGTAACACAATTATGCCAAAAGCAATTGTAGAAAAATTGGGCCTGTAATATGAGCCTATAGAAAAAAGTGTGTTGTAGCTAGATGGAACAACAACCAACACAATTGGCATTATCAAAATCTGGAGGTAACCTTACATGCTTGTCCCAATGTTACTATTTTACAAGATGTGACTATTGTAGATTTACCTCCCTATTTTGCCTTATGTTTATCATGAGATTTTACAAAAAAAAATAGGAGGTTATCTCTCTTCAAATTGGTCATTTTTGTTCTTTACTACAAGGTATGGAACTAAATTTACCATAAATTCAGAGCCTCTGGCTAGATTTCATATTGAGCCTCATGCTTCAAATGTTGCAACAAATTATGCAGCTTTAGATCAATCTGATTTTGATGTTACAACACATGTTTCTACACTAGATGGTGTTTCTAATCTATTTATGGATGAAAAAACTCAAGAAGAACATGCTTATGACCCTTTCAAAGAAGAAAAGAAGAATTTTTTTGGTGTTTATTGCTTGCATGAAGAAAATGCACCAATCCCTTGTTGTCCAAAAATAAAAAAAACAACAGAAGGGCTATGGAAGCTTCACTTCGATGGAGCTAAAAATAAGAAAGGACAAGGTGCAAGTTTAATGCTTACTTCCCCTTCAAATGAAAGGTACTTTTCAACTTTAAGTCTATAGTTTTCTTGTACTTGTAATGTAGTTGAATATAAAAAGCATTAATTCATGGCTTGCAATGGGCCAAAAAGAGGTATCAATACTTTACAAGTTTTTGGTGATTCGAGTTAGTTATTAATCAAGTGAAAAAATTTAATGTGTGTAAGAATTCATTGTTGAAATCTTACAAACATAGAGTTTCAGACTTAATGGATGATTTTGATGCTTATTAACATTCAATCTGTCCCAAGAGCTGAAAATAAACATGCAGACAGACTTGCAATGAGTTGGTGCTAGCTTTGATGTACTAGAACAGATATCAAAAATAGCAAAAGTACAACCACATATAAAGTTGATTATCAACCTTCAATACCTGATAATGAAGAAAATTGGCAAGTTTTCAAGATGATGAACAAATCTGCAGAGATTTTTGCAGCAAGAAGCTGAATTTTCTATAGTAAATCAAAAAAATTAGCAACACTTCTATGGTGACCAAATTGTTCAATTTGAAGAAAAACAAGTTTCCTCAAGGATTGGTCACACTAGAAGACATTTTCAGTTCTGATGATCAGTTAAGAAAAGACAAAGGCAAGATTTCAACTCATGCAGATAACTACGAAGAAATCTTGGTGGATGATGAAAAGAAACTATTTATTGGAAAGGTATGTTCCTCAACTAAAAAATAGTCATTTATCAAATTATGTAAAGAATTCAGAGATGTTTTTCTTGAAATACCAAGATCTAAGAGGATTTGATCCAATTTTAGCTCAACATACAATAGAGTTACAACCAAATTCCAAGCCAGTTAGGCAGAAGCAAAGGCCCGTAAATCAAAAATTGAGCCATTAATGAGAAAAGAGTTATCTAAGTTGATCAAATCAGTATTATCTTTCCAGTTAAGCATTCAAGTTGGGTAGCTAATCTTGTTCCTGTTCAAAAAAAAGAATGGAGAAATTAGGCTATGTGTGGATTTTAGAGACCTTAATAAAGCTTCATTAAAAGATCATTATCCACTGCCCAATATGGATCATATTTTGAGAACAGTTTCTAGTTCAGACATATTGTCTCTTTTGGATGGTTACAGTGGATACAATCAGATCCTTGTGTGTGAAGAAGATAGATATAAAAAACAACCTTCACCACAAAGTGGGGTACTTATGCTTATAAAAGAATGCCTTTTGGTCTCTCAAATGTCGGTGCAATGTTTCAATGAGTGCAATGGACATGGATTTTCACAACTTATTAAATAAATGCATATTGGTTTACTTAGATGATGTCACCATATTTTCAAAAAATATTCTGATGAACATCTAATGCATTAAGGTAGACTTTTCATCTTTGCAGATAGTTTGGAATATCTTTGAATCCCAAAAAGTCTAGTTTTTAGTACATCAAGGTAAATTGCTTGGTCATATTATTTCTAAACAAGGTTTAGCTATTGATCCTTTCATAATCAAGCTATTTCACAACTATCCTTGCCTCATCATAAGAAATCATTACAAATTTTTCTCGGAAAAAATCAACTTTGTTAGAAGATTTGTTCCATTTTACAAGCATTAGTCAAGCCATTAACAACTATGTTAAAGAAATATAAGACTTTCTCTTGGACCAATGAAGGGAGAAAAGGATTTGAAGCCATTAAGTCAGCCATTTCACAAGCTCCTACTCTTGCAAATCCAAATTTTGATAAATATTTTACAATGTATGCACTTGCAGAGCTAAGACTATTTCAGCTATTTTAACTCAAGTTAATGATGAAAACACTAAGCAACCAATTGCTTTCTTTGGACAAAGTTTGCATGACTACGAGACAAGGTACACCTTTCTTGAAAAAAAGTACTTTTAGTAGTTAGAGGATTGAAAAATTTAAGTACATGCTTTCCAATAATAAGATACATGTTTTAGTCTCTCATCCAAGTGTTAAAGCATTCTTGTTAAACAAAGAGCTGAATGAGAAGAGAGCAGATAGATTACAAAGTTATGGAATATGATGTTGACATCCATGTTGCAAAAATAGTTCAAGGAAAAGGTTTGTGTGAGCATCTAATTGTTGATATGGAAAAACAACAGGCTGTAGAATCAAAAGATCCAGAACAACATGTTGAAGTTACATATCAACATTCAATACCATGGTACAACCAGAAAATCAACAACCCAAACTTAGTCAAGAAGTTCAGGAATCAAGATGGATGACTGATTTGGTTAACTACTTACAACACGATACTTATCCGGAAGGTATGGACAAAAATAAATGAAGATATTTCAAGTTACAAGTTGTACCTTATGTTTTCATTGATGGTGTTATTTAAAAGAGATATAAATGGAATTTTGTTAGTGATGTATTGATTATGATAGAATTCAACAACTATTATCCAAATTTCATGAAGGACCTATAGAGGTCACTTTTCAGCACGTACTACAACCTTAAAAATTATGAAATTTGGTTACTATTGGCCCAACATATTCAAGGACTACTTCAATGGATCAGAAAGTGTAAGAAATGTGCTTTCTTTGTTGGAAAGAACATTTAGCTTCACTTCCCCTGCACCTATTTCAGTGGATCAACCATTCATGCAATGGGGTCTTGACTTTATTGGCATGATAAATCCACCTTCATCACAAGGACACAAGTGGATCTTGACTACTACATATTACTTTACATGTTGGACTAAAGCAATAGCCTTAAAAGAAGCTAACGAAACTTCAATACTATCCTTTTATGAAGGTATAGTTTACAGATTTGGTGTTCCAACAACTATCATTTTAGATAATGCCTTAGCATTTCTTGGTGCAAAGGTAATAGATTGGGCTCAAATGCAATTTATTTAATTACATCATCTCGAAATTTATTTAATTACATCATCTAATTATTACCCACA